>SNQJ01S0181215.1:0-19163 GCA_010110895.2 Picea sitchensis
TTTTTTGGCTCCAAAGGATTTATCAACACACCAAAATGTCCATGAAGGAACCTCATCCACAAAAATGTTGATGCAAGAGGTTGTTAACCTCTTTGGGCCATATTAGTACATTAGCAACCAAGTGAGAAGGTAAACATGAATTTAGATGCAATTTATGTTAGGAGGTGTACCATGGATCTTGCACTGATGTGAATGCATGTTTTCTTCATGACAATGATCATGGGATAGGGTGATACTAAAGAATAGTCAACATGCAAGATAAGATGGCTTATGTTAAAGAACAAAGAAGAACAAGAAAAATAAAATAGGCCAAGGAGAAGGCTTAATGTTTCTCCTCATTCAAGCACTCAATAACTGCTATTCATTAATTGTTCCTATTATTGATTAGTTTTATGATAATTATGGATTCCCTATGCAATTCTAAGTTATGAGTTTTAGAGTCTGAGTTCAAGGCTCAACTTGATCCCTTCCAAGAGATCCATATCATATTTGTTGTTAGTGGACTCCCCTATAAATTTATAAAATATATTTTGATTCTTTTTTTCCAAGGAAAACCTCATGTGGAAACCCTTGGGCACTTCCTTGCATTTTTTGGATGGTACCCAATGTAAACCCATTGGTTCTTGATCCAGTAGGGGCATTTAGTGAAGCATGAAATAGGGGAAGCCATCCCATATCGACCTGAAAACTCATGTATTAAGCTCAAAGCACTCAACCACTCAAGCTAGCTTATTGGGTTGAAAAATCCTTTGATACTACCCTCACCATCCCTTATTTCTGCTTCCCCTCCAGCAGGTCCCAGAGTACCTATATCTACCCCATGAAAAATGATTTTCATTCAATTTTCATTAGAAGTACCCCATATACAAGGAGGAATGTTTTGGTCCTTTACTCTATGTTCTTGAATGGGGGAATATATAATAAAAAATTGTTCAATATAACAACTAATCAATTTCACTTATGCATCAATAAGGATTACATAGAGTGGTGCACCCAGGCTCAAAGAGTTTGAAAAATCACATATAAAGTCAGTGGTATTCGTTTTTGGAATAGAATTCAGCCTTCACATGCAAATGATAACTAGGTAAGACTACATATTACAACAATTTATTTGAGTGTGTTAAAGTGTAATTTGAACTTGTTTGTCTTATGTTGCAATTCAATTATTTTCTTTGTCTGTTAGAGTTACAAAAAGGAAGAAAATTTTCCATACAATTAGGTAGGAGGATTACCAAAATTCCATGTGAGTATGTAGTTATTGGTATAATTTAGAGTTTTCATATTATTGAATGTTAAGATAACTTACTATAACTATGGTATGTGCTCTACTTTGCACTGAGGTATCCACTAGCCAAAATAAGTTAGATCAGGGAGAAGAAAAGAGGGTAAGGAGAAAGAGGACCATATCAGTGGTTTCCCAAAAAAATTACAACTTGAATATAGATGATACATGGATAAATTAGTTTGGACATTGGTTTCTTTTGAAGATTAGGCTCATGGACTTGCAAGTGGAAATAATAACAATGACATGTATCCATCAATTTGAAGGGTCACATATTGTCAAACTAAATAAATATCATCAATTGTTGTATATAATATGGGGAAGTTCCTTTTCTCTGTAATTCACCAAACAATACAATAATTGGTAGGTAGATGAAATTACATGACAAATCCAAACTATTAAACCAGAAAATGAGTCATCCTGAAATAGTGCAATTTAAGACAACTATGCATTTGAATTCTAATGGCCACTTTGTTGCAAGTGTGGAAGGTAATGAAGATCATCTATCCTATCTTAAATTGGGTAAGAGGGATATTTCAAAGAAAACTAAACCACCAAAAAGCGATAGGAGTGTTCACCAAGAACATGATCATGAAACAATGCAACTTGCAATACCTTTTAATGGCTTGTTTATTGCAAGTGTGGAATGTGTTGAAATTCATGTGTCCTATGGTAAATTAGATAAGATGGTGAGGAAAAAACAAACAAACCACTGCAAAAAGATAGGATTTTCAACCAAGAACAACATGATATCATAAAAATTTCTTCATACAATGTAGAAATAGATAATTTTATGATGGTGAACTAGACTAAACTCCAAAATCCAATCATATTGTGCGGTGAAAGGATAGTCAGGGAAAATATCTGTTTGAGACAATTTCATGCATATAAAGGAGAGCTAATTATGTTTCTCTTGCATTTTCCAGAATGGTTAAAGAAATTGCAAATTGGTGTAGACATGATAGACATCAAAATAAAAGCAAATAATTTACAAGAAACTAGTGAATGAGATATAAATGGAATCTGCATTCAAAGATTTGATGAAAGAAAGGAAGATACTATGTTGATGTCCATAGATGAAAAAATTGTGTACCCTAGAGAATATTTCACCTAGAGACATAGAAACAAGGATAAATGGTATTATACCTAGTAATGTGGTGCAAAAGAGTGAATGGCAGCTTGTCCTCCCATGAACTGAAAATGTTAACTTTGAAAATGGAAATTTTGTTCCTAGAATTAAATGTCAAATATTTCCACTGCAACAACACATACAAGGAAAGGAAACATGATTTTGGGAAAAAGAGAACATGAAATTGTTAGTATCCTTTGAACTCTATAATTATATTTTGTCCTAAGAAAAGCTACATGAAACGATATACAAGGTCCATGGTCTAGTCTAAAATTCTCAAGTTGTATTTTCTTCACTTGCAATACAAATGATGCATTTCCTTTCCTTGCATGTTGTCAGGATCTGATTAGATCTTTATAGTTTACATAGATATATTATGTGTTTTCTATGTTTGCAAATTTATCTTTCTCATTATTAGGAGATTATTGTGTGTTTCTCTAGATGGAATGGTTATGGAAACAATTTGCAATATGAAGTGGAATTTCCCCAAATATTTTTGTTTATCAAACTAAACAAAGAAATCACATTATACATTCATGAAGATGGAAGAAATAAATATGTTTTCAACAAAATTATGGCATTCAAATATTGTCCGGTGATCATGAATTAACACATCACCTCAACCATGAAAACAATGATAACATTCAAATAATTTCATAGTATAAAATTGTATTAAGGAAACCATTATCTTTCACATATGCCCATGATACTAAAAGAGCATTAAAGTATCAACATCTGTAATATACCTAGGGAGGTAATATGGGTGGCAATATGGGAGGTACCCAATGAGAATGGCGGTTAGATACTATTAGTGGAGGATATTAAATGTAAGGTGGACTAGGTCCACCGTGGTATTAAATAAGGACCACTATGGTAGTTGGATAGAATAATGGGTAGTTAGATATAATAAATGGGATTTCTAGAAGATACCTACTCTAGATTATTCCTATGGGAGAGAGAACGCTATAAAAGAATATGTAAGCGTTGTATTTGACATGGTGAAGAATATTGTGAATGTACAAGCAAGTTTTACTTGAGGAGTTTTATCATTCCATAAGGATTAATACATGGTGTTACCCTACCTCAAGGGTTTTCTCTATTTCTTGTGTTCATTGTTATGGTGAATGGTTTTGGTTTTTATTATTGTTATTCTTTGATTATATTTGCAAATATAGAATTGGTATATTGCAAGTGCTTGTACATTCACAATATTCTTCACCATGTCAAATCCAATGCTTACATATTCTTTTATAGAATTCTATCTCCCATAGGAAAATTGTAGAAAAGGTATCTTCTAGAAAGCCCATTTATTATATCTAACTACCCATTATTCTATCCAACTACCATAGTGGTCCTTATTTAATACCACGGTGGACCTAGTCCACCTTACATTTAATATCTTCCACTAATAGTATCTAACCCCAACTCTCATTGGGTACCTCCCATGTAACCACCCATATTACCTCCCTAAGTATATTACAACGTCTAAGTCCCAATTACAACTATGTATCAGAGAGCAATGAGGGAAATGTAATAATGATCATTAATGAACATTTTCAACCATGAAAAAGTGAACAACATTATCAATATTCAATGGGTATTAATCCTTTCATGTTAGGTCAATATGTTATAAAAAGGGAGCAGATCCTTAGGGTATTCTGAATAGTAAAACAAATCACAAGTACCAACAATATTTATCCACATAAGTGAGAATCATGTATATACTAACTGTGTAAAGGGATGTACCAAAGGTAATAATATGTGGTCCTTTAATTGTGTTTATATATGTGTCATCAAATTTGTGTTGATAAATTGTGTGCTCAAAGTCATTGTATGCACAAAATTTCTAGCTATTCAAACCATATCACGACGATTTCTTCGTTAAAATAACAAGGCATCCAGTGGAATCAGAACTAAAACACCAAGTTATTATGTTGAACACTAGGTGGTTCTTGTACCTCTTACATCATCAATTCACTGGAGGTTTTACTCAATATATCAGACGTGATTAAATACCGTCAAGAAATGAAGTATTAAAACCAACTCAGATTCATATGCATATTTATGAAACCTCATTACAAGTGTTAGAGAAACAAAAAAACCATTTGTGCATTAGGTGAGTTTAATAGCACATTTGTGCCATTGGTTAAGCTATGCTCTGGCCTTTAACCACAATTCTTGTTCAATTTATTTCCACCTACTCTTACCTATGCACACAAAAAACATGCCATAATAATATTTTGACTAGTGATTAGTTAAACTTTTAACATGAAAAGGTCTCATGATTGATTGTAAAGAGAATATAAATTTACAAAATCTTTTCCCATATTAATATTCTAGTGAAGGGAACTGATCCTGTTTCCATAAAACATTTTGTTCATTTCTACAATGGGTGTAAAGTCTACTTGTGAGGGTCTAAGGGAGCATCATGAATTTTGCGTCCCTTAGGATGGGAATGATGTACGATATTGAGAAACATACTCCCACTCAATTTACCTTGGTTTTGTAACCTTTCCAGAAGTAATCTTGAGAGAATGAATATTGTTGGTTGTTTTAATTGTCTTTGAAAACACCTAAACTCCAATACTAATTATCAACCTGGAGTTTGTCTTGTTCTTTCAAAGTTATAGTGCAAAATATACACAGGCTGTAAATTCTAGTCACACATTGGTTGTCTTCTAATTCTTCAAATAATGTAGTCAATTTAATGTATTAAAACTCTATAATAACCAGAAATGAACTGAGAATTGAAATCATTGAGAATTGAAATTCAAATGAATATACTGAAACATAGAAAACAAGGCTAACTGATTTATGGAAAAAAAAGCATTTGATTAAGAAAGAATTAACTATTCAAATCCAAACACACTTAAAATCATTCACAATTAAATACAATCACAAAACTAATTAACACATTCAATAACTAAATCTAAGATAAAAACACCTGCTCAAGAAAGTGGGCCCAGACTTCCATGAACAAATGACTGTGGAAAAATTCAGTAACTATGAACTACTATAATACAATCAATTCGCAAATGACTTAGCTATAAACTTCATTAATTAAATAAGTTTGTCTTATGAAATTACAACACAAGCTTTGAAATTAGAATTCAATAAAAATATCTACTAGTCTCTTCCATTGAAGATGGCTTCCTTTTATGATCTCCTATATAATTATCTATAGCAAATATTTCCTTTGAATGGGCTTGCGAATCATAAATATTCCCAAGTCGTTCTTAATAATCAATTTATACAATAATAGATAATTGATAAATGCAAATAACTAAATTCTTGGAGACAAATCATAACCCTTAGATTCTATTTTGAATTAATGCATATGGAGTTATGGAAATCTCATAAATCATGACCTAGAATCTGTCGTTTCCTTTTATCCATGGTTGTAATGACCCACAACACTCATACTAAAACACTCTCATAGCATTCATGTAGCATTCCAATAGCATAATTGTAGCATACTTGTAGAAAATTCAATGAACCCGTATCATTCTATTGCCTACAACATATGTACTTCCATCTCATAAGTAAATCAAATAATACAATTTCACCTACATATTATCTACTCAAAAGACAAAGTAATAAGACATATGGGTAACCAAATACCTGATAATGATACCATGATAATTCATAAGAAAATATGATTATGGGACAAAAAGGTTATAAAAAATGAGGTAGAAAGGATCAAAAGATAGACAAAAAGAGGTCATTTGTGGAACCCAACATCTCCCCCAACCTGGGCTCGTTGCATGTCCCCTATGCAACCAGTTAATGATCAGAATCAGAAGGATCTGGAGGAAATGAGTCAAAAATGAATTTGACTCCAATTGAAAGCAACATGACATGATTCTTCCTCTTTATAAAAACCAAATTTCTCTCCCAGATTAGCCCAAAAATACTCCTCTTCTACATATTCCTTTGGATGCCACAAAACAAGGTATTGGAATTTTAGGCCAATAAAAGTATTCCAGTGAAGGGAACAACTAGAAGTATTTACTATATAATATTAAGCTACTAGTTTTCATTCCACTTCTTGAACATAGGAGATCAGAGCACAAACAAGGAAATAATGGAATGAACAATTGGATTAAGGTACAAAGAGGCTTGTGATTCCCAACCCCCCAAGTAGATTTATGTGTCAGGTATAAGTTGTTTGTAAGAAATCCATAGAAGAAATCTCTCAACGCAGAGTGGAAAGGCTGCAAAAGACACATTTGATGGCATAAACAAATATTTATCATTATATAGTCATGATCATAATGATTACCTGGTCCAGTCTGAAGCATATTCAACAAAAGTATATTACTCATAATCATAAATCTCTTTTATTCAACATAACAAGTTATCATTAAATAAAGTGTATCCCTTTTGTTATAGACATTGGTAAAAATAGACACAAAGTATTGAAAATGAAAATACAAAAATCTAGCACATTACTGACTGGGCTTAGCCACAAAATGTTTCCATAAAATACCATGAATAACACTATGTCCTATGTAAGATGCCTACCTCATATGCAACATATTTTATAGTCTTTACTGATCAACAATTTTTCTCTAAACTAAATTCTTGTCACTAAGAAGAGGGATATAGAGTGTGCACCTATAACTGATTAAAAAGACTACAATCATCATTGACATTAACATTAAGATGAATAGTTATATGAATTAGACTTTTCTAATAGTGGAGCTTTATTTCCCCTATGGATTTACAACCAGACAGTTTGTAGATGCTATCAAAAATATTAGGATCAACTCTAATTAATTTTTAGTGCATGTAGACTAACCTTAGAAGCAATAATAAAATCTCCAAAGCATCTTCCTTGACTAGTAAAACAAGGATTACATCGGATATGGTTCTATACAAATTACCACAAATTCCTACTTTTATTAAAACAACAACTACATCAGATATGGTGTTATACAAACCCAATGATATTTGGCTTGTCATTGATAAACAAGAAAAGATATATACTTTGAAGTGAAAGAATATCAAGTTCATACAAATGACACTAAGATATACAACAATATAATTTTTTTTGCATAACAAACAAAATAAAATTATCATCAACGAAATGTAGAAAATTTCTTGCTTATAGCATAAATTTGCAATGTTTACATGCTATGAATTTTGTTACAAATTTTGCAAATGAAGACTATTTTCATTCGATAGATGGTGTGGGATACAATTCTTATGAAAATGATAATAAATCCTAGTTTCCCATGTAGCCTTAAATGAAGGATATTTTTTTTAGGGAAATAATCCTTATATTTTCTATCTGAGGACCCTTTGTAGTTTGAGAACCTTGGGTAATTAAACCTCTGTTGTTTCCCTTGTCCTTTCCTAGATTCCTCTTCCATTGAGGAAAAATCCTCAGTAGAAGCCACTAAATCAAAAAGGATCTGATTCACTTAAGAAGACCCAACTCCCACCAATTTCTGGGCATTTCATTTCCTAGAGCGACCACACCTAGTCAACCTCTTCTCCTCCCCCTCTTCATGGTTGAGTTCCACACCAATTTTTTGAGCATTTATTTTCCTACAATCTACCGTATCTACAATATATTCAACCCACCAAATCGTAGTTCATCTTATGCTAAAAAATTTAATCATCAAATCAACTTCTTACAATATGAAGAGCCAAGGATCAAAGCTACTCAACTCCATATCACTTGTTTCAATGTAGTTCATGCTAGAGTCTTGGAAATGTTCTTCAATGATAGATTGCTTTTCCTGCCTCTGGGAAGTTGACCTCAGGTTCATTACATTCACCTGAGTCTCCTCCTCGTGTTGTTTAGTCCAATCACCATGTTTTGTCCTTGTAAGATTCCAACTAGTGGATATCATGTCCCTCGTCCCTGACACCCTATCCGTGGAGTTACTGGAACTTGTATTTTTATAAGTAGAATGTATTATTTATTTTATGATGTTAATGGAAAATCATTTTTCTTATCCAAAAAAATTAGTAAACAACATTTACTTGCTAATAAAACTTGCATAACATAATACTCAATACACCAAACTAGTTTAAACAACTTAACACAATATGAAGCATCTTAAAATAAAAATAAAAATAAAACAAAGATACAAAGTGTTACCATCTGAAGATGATGGCTTCCTGAAGTGATTTCTACGAGGAGGGGACATGCTCTGACATCATAAATGCCAGGCCTATCAAACCAAGGCATCATAAGATGTGTGCCTTTTGGATATACTTGCAAGTTATTACAAAACACTTCAGAAATTGCAGAAATAAAAATTGAGAATACCTATGTTTAATTAAATTGTCCTTCACAAGTCACAATATGCATCGTATGCTGATTAATTACATGTTGATGTCCCAGGTTCTAACATTGCAACAATTTGACAAGGAAAAACAATTAAGTGTCATAAGTAATGTAAGTGTTGAATTAAAGTTGCACTTTAAAATATTTTTACACAAAAGATATTGGTCACAATTTCCATTACTATTGATCACTTCAATAGGTTTCATCCCCCAAAAGTAAGCACATAAAAATTTCCTCTATGACATATCTGTCATAATTCTCCCAGATACATCGAAAGTGATGGAAGGTGTCCTTATTATTAACAAGATTTTTATGGTTGACAACCTAGTTCACCAAACTTCACATTCTTCACATGAGTTCACATGTGTTTCTCATATATAGAGAGTAAACACAGTAAATAGTCACACACAAGTTTCCAATATTTATTATTAAAACACCAGTCCCCATAAACCTTGAGTCTCTAGAATATCCTTGCAATCTACTTGGAACAAGCTATAAAATTCCCTTTCCTATGTCATAAAGACATGTAGGCCTAAAATGAGAACTTTGAAGTAATGAGTCCATAACACAACCGACCACCTAGATCTTCCTTAGGTTGGTGGGGTGTTAATATTTCTCCTCATGGACATAACTCTAATCTATTTCTAAGGTATATAGATGAATTCTACTCACTGAGAGGTTTCCAAAGACTATAGCCATGACCAATTCTGATCTGCATATCTAAAATTACAACCTCCTGAAATTTCCAAGCTCTCATTATCAAAATCCATCTTACTACCACATGGATCCTTGCCACTCGTACCATTCGATGTGGCGTTGGTGTGGCACCTTCCCTTAACTCATCTCTCAATGTTTTTTACCTCCCTGAAACCTTTCATCGTTGTTTTTGAACTTCACGTAAGTCCTGACACTCAATCATTCTTGGTGATGATTCCACTCCCAATGAAGGGATGAGATCCACTTATCCCACTGAATTAATGACCACAAACTCTCCCGACTTAACACTAGGTTTTTCCACTTGCTAATCCTCCAATTTTGGGACTTGGTCAATTACATGGTTCTACAAGATCCTAGATGAGTCTTCAAGAGTTGGAAAAATTCTCTAAGACCATTAAAGGCCTTTCAAATTCATTAGAGATGAAATTATTTCATATATTGCAAGATTTCGAAATAAAGATCATGGTTTCCTTAGGAATCAAGGTCCTTCATTTGTCACAAGGATTTCCCTACATTAGGGAACCCACCCCACCGGGTAAAGAAAGTTTTTTTTCCATTTCCTGCAAACTTTCCTCCAAAGTTGCAAGGTCCATAGGGACACAAATTGTCCACACTTATTTAAAATTGAAAGTTAACATATTAAACAACAACAATAGCATAAATAAACTAGTTACTCAGGGGTTTCATTCATTGATTATAAGCATTCACATTTCCCATTTAAATCAAAAAATTATACAATCACAGCATTCATGGACAATTAAATAGATCGGACTAAATACTTATTTGTTCAAGGAAATGTCCAAAACTAACTGACTGTGAGAGGACACATTTCCTCCCAACCTTAGGCCATACCGTAGAGTGCCTTCTTACAATATTCCACCCCCGTTCCAAGCCATGATACCACAAGGGGAATGATTCAACAGGTTTCCAAGCTCAAGATGATCTAGGAAGGATACTCTCCTTCCTCCTCTGACAAAAATAGAAGTTTACCCCTTCCCACTAAGCTCAAGAACTCTACAGGTTTATTAGGTGGTTTATCAACTATATTTCCTCTGCACAAGAGAGTCCCTTCTCTGGTAAGCATTCCCTCGATGAACTCCCCTTACCAATGTTTTTTTATATCCATTAAGCACTAATATGTAGTTCTCTTTTGCTCTAGTCTAAATATGGGTCTTCTTTGTTCAAGGTGATCAATCTTAACTTGGACAAGCTTTCTATTTTCTTCAAGGAATATCTCTCTTCTCTTCAACTTTTTCTCACGATCACCTCTATTCATTGCATCGTTACTTTGTGAGTCTACTGCTAACTCATTCTTTTCCAGGTCGACTCTTCTTGAGCTCTTTTGTGATTTGTTTTTCTCTTTTCATTATGTTGCCTATATCTTCTTCTCTTTGCATACAAGAGAAAAATCGGGTATCCTTCCCATTGATCTCTCTTCTACCATATCCATTCATGTTGGTTGTCTGGTGGTGTTTTTACACCTTTGGTCTCTTCCTCATCCAATATTCTTGGGATTCCTATGGATTCCTACATACACAACATGCAGCCCACAATTCCCATCCCGAAGGGGGAAATCTATGGTGTCATGTTGACAGCTCATTCAATTGTCCCTTTCCTTCTTCAAGAGACCAATCTGTCGACAGTTATAAACTGTTCCAACCACTTCTAGGACTTCCATTACTAGTCACGTGGCTCCATACAGATCTGGTATGTTGGAAGGTGTATTTTTATGCTTTGCAAGCATGAGCTAGCTTATTAAACAAGCTTCCTATTTTATTCATAAAAACATCTTAGCTCCACCTTACCCAACTACTCAACCAATTCTTGCTTCATCAATTCCCACTTGTGTATCATGGATAGTACTTTCAAGGATTTTCCCTCTTAGTCAACCATTTCGTGTTTTCATTAATAAAAACACAATCACATGCTTCATAAACATAATCATATGAAGTCTTAGCATAATTACAACCTCGAGGGAAAATAAGGTGTTACAAAGTCATCCCCTATGTACTACCTTCATAGGTTCCTCAATTATGTACATGCTATATCACTAGTAGATATTTTAACTATCATCCTCTTTCCTAACACCCATGTACCTCATAATGTGCTAGCTACAAATAACACTATTTGTGAGAAGAACAAAGACAATAGAATGGCACTAAAAGATGAATGTATACAATCAGCTCCTATGGATTCAAAAATAAATCACTACACAATGCATGTTAACAAGCATTTCAATTTACCATACATCATTGGATGACAAGTAATTTCAATAAACTTTGGTGCATGGTCCTTTGAACAATGAAGAGATTAAAAATATCATGCTTTGTTTGTAGCAAGCAAAAATAATACTCACAAAAAATGATTTAAGAATTTTTTTTATTAGATTTCAACATAAAAACATCAGAGACTAGAGTGTATGCACTCAGAGACATAGTAGCTCTATTTTCAAGTTTTGTTTTAATTCTGACCATGATCATAATTGTTAGTTCTGGATTTAATTGTTTTAAGTTTTAAGTTTTAGAATTCATTTTCTTTTAGACTATCCATTTCTTTTGATATATGCAGATGTTCTTTTGCAGGATTTAGTGAAAGAGGAAGGTATACCAATAACCAGATTGCCATATACCATTATCAATTTCAATATTATGAACAAGGAACCTTTGTCATTGGGGAAACTCTATCCTATTTTTTTTCCACAAAACCTAAGTTGCATACATTTTACATTGTTTCTCACACATTGTAACATCCACACACTTTGCTTTGTTGCCTCAAAAACAACACTTTGATACATGTAACATTGCTTCATTTGTATATTTATCTCTAAGTACTTCCTTCTTCTAAATTCAATGACATGTGTTTTTAATTATTTTTTATAATAAACATTAATAGTCGACATAATTTCAGTTCAACAGTATTTTTTAAGTTCTACATATGCATAGAAGAATTTTGAATATGTTATATGTATGCCACATAATATGTGTGGATGCCCATAGCATATGGTTGTGCATACAATATGTGTGTGCTAAATATACATCTCTTCCCAAGGTATATATGTCAAACACTTTGCTTGTTTACAATGTTTTCTTCGACATTGAACAATTTACCTTTTTTCCTACCTTTTACAAACTTTTATGCGAAATGTTCTTATTGCAAAGACTTCAAAATGTTTAAAACCTAAATTGGCATAACTGGGTAAGTTATCAAGAAAATTACATTGCTAGTGAGAATTTGTGTGATTGAACCAATGCATGTGAAAAATTGCAAAGTGTAGGAATACAGGAGGATGATTGTTATAAATTGTCTACACAAAGGGTTCAAATTACACTAGAGCTTGCCTACGCTGATGTGCAGAAGATACATCTATGTAGCTATTGTGGAAAAAATTTCCCTGTGGACAGGTGCAACTTCCTTTGTTCTTGATCCAAGGGGTGTTTCACTTGTCCACAAGAGGAACTTTACCACAACATAGGTCACTTTCTGTGTCGAGCTCATTAAAAAATGAAATAGATAAACATGAGCATAGTTCGATTTCTGTGTCAATCTCGTTAAAAAATGAAACATATAACCATGATCATAGTTCATTATCTATGTCAAGATCGTTAAGAAATGAAATAGACCCCCCTCCAATTGAGTCGAGTCTTCCACTAGATTTCATACATGAACCATCATTTCCTCCTCCTATGTTAGTTGATCATCTTACTTCCTCCCTCTCTGGTGAACCTATTGCTATTAGTAACCATGAGTCTAATCGACTGCAAAAGAAGAGGCAAAGGATGAAATAAAGCTTGGGGTGTATGTCTCCAACCTCTGAACATCATGTTGAAGTTAAGTAACTAGCTCCTGTTGATCATTCTTGGGGAAAAGTACCAACCTATGGACATCATGTTGGGAAAAAACCTGCTAATGGGTTTCACTCAAAGTATGGACCTCTAGACATCATATTGAGAAGAAAATTGTCAATGGGTATCATTCCAAGCATAGTTAATTTTCAGTTTCAAGCTCGTTAAAAAATGAAACCAACCCTGAGCACAGTTTCATTCTCGGTTTCAAGCTCATTTAAAAATGAAACCAACCCTGAGCATAGTTTCACTCTCCGTTTCAAGCTCGTTTAAAAATGAAACCAACCAAGAGCACAGTTTCATTCTCGGTTTCAATCTCATTTAAAAATGAAACCAACCTCGAGCACAATTTCATTCTCTGTTTCAAGTTCATTTAAAAATGAAACCAACCTTGAGCACAATTTCATTTTGTGTTTCAAGCTCATTTAAAAATGATTCCAACCCCGAGCACAATTTCATTCTATGTTTCAAGTTCGTTTAAAAATGAAACCAACCCTGAGAACATTTTCTTTCGCTATTTCAAGCTCATTTAAAAATGAAGAAGACATCTTATTGTCCACTTAATGTTTGTGCTTGTTACTTCTTCGTTGCTATTTTCCTTCTCGCTTTCTTATGGCCATTGCAACTATGCTTGATGCTAGTCGTTCGCATCATGCTACTGCCATTTTGTAGTTACCCTCTAGAGAGACACGTTGCTTCGAGTGGTCCTCGCTTGCCATGCCTAAATAAGTATTTATTAGGAGTCTTCCCACTCAATGGAACTTAGTTGTATGTCGCTCATTCTCTCTAGAAGAGCTTAGTCTTTGTTCTTTCTTGTTCTCACAAATACATGAGAATAAGTTATCGAGTATGGTTTTATCACTTTTTCGAGCTCGTAAATATTATATGAAAAAATTAACTCTTTGGAGTCTTCTTTAAGCTCTTTTCAGACTCTCTAAACATGAAAATACTTCTGAGTGAGCTTGTTTCCTTTCATGCTCGTTAAAAAAAAATTAAGGGCATCTAGTCAGTGTAAGTTTAACCCTTTTTTGGACTGGACAAACTAATTATGAAAATGAATACTCTAGTCAATATCGACTAGAATAATTCTACCTGGTATTCTTTTACACATTTTCAGGCTTGGGGGACTAAATTTTTGAAAAAGAACACTCTTGGAGTCTTATTTAAGTTCTTTTCAGACTCTCAAAATCTGAAAAGACTATTGAGTTTATCTTCTCTGGGCTTGTAAAATTATACATTGAAGGACCCATATGGGATCGAACCTCTCCTTCTTCAGGTTCGTTAAACATGTGATGAGGGACTCATTGAAAATGATATATACTAAGCATCTGTTATCCTCCTCAAGCTCGTTAAAAACAAAAAGGTACTTGTCATTCATGGTGGGGAAATTTTTTGAGGGAAGTGGGTCATTTTTTGGAAAGCATTATGGTAGTTGTTTGTTGTCATCCTTGAACATGACACATGTTTGCATCCTTGCAATTACGTAATATTTTTGTCTCTGATTCATACCATTCCTATGAGTCCTCATACTCCTTCGATCACCTGAAGAGTTCCCCAGTTATCGTCGCATTATGTTTTGGTCTATCTCTCATTGAGTCAATGTTTCCAAGTCATTTTTCATGCCTCACAATGCTCAAGGGAAGCTTCAACCCAAATCCACCACTCTGCATTATTACCAACTTTCATCTTTGCATTAGTTTGTGCTCATTTGATCTATCATCTTATATCACTTTCTTGTTTCAATTTTGTGTCGATGATGGGGGGACACATCATTGCCCTCCTTCGACAATTATGTTCCTATCGACTTCAACACATTATCTAGGAATTAGACTTAGAAACCAGTTGGTACGTTGGAACCTGCAAGCCTTAATGGCAGGTTTCCTCACTTTCGAAAATAGGTTTACATCATTGACCTTTGATCGAATGATTCCACAAATTTTCAACTTCAACTCATTTATTCACATTTTTTGGAATGTAATAGGGTACCATTGGTGATTTCCATCACACTTGTTAACGGTATACATCAATGACTGGTAATCAAGTGGTTTCAACCATGTTCAACATCAACACATATATTCACATGGCAAGAATCATACCATTTTTGGATTGGGACAAAGACCTTGGGAACTCCTTGATGGGTGTTCTATATGCACTAAAAACCCTCAATTAAATTTTCAACCCGGGGTAAGTAAACTTAGAGTTGTAGAAATATATGTGCCAAGGCAGAAAGGCTAGAGGTAGTATAGTCTAACTAAGGAAATGGGCTATTTAAGGGCTATTCTACTCAAGAAAAGGCTATTAATGATCAAACCCTATCAAGAAACTTAAACTATTTATCCTAAGTAACTTTTGAGTAATGGATCGATGGATAGTCCTAAGAAAGAAAATGAAAACCCTACTTTAAGAAAGTTAACTTAATCATTACAATAAGAAAAAGAAAACCATCTATTTAATCTATTTAATGAGCAATAACAACAACAAACTAATCTAATTAATCCATTTGAATTCAATGAACAACAAGTAAGAAAATGAAAAACCAAGAAACTATCCTATTAAAGAAAGTAAATAAGCAAATAACCACCCTATTCAAACTAACCTATGGTAACATATTCATCAAGTAAACTAATAAGCAATCAAATAACTAACCTATGGTAAATTCTGCAGCAAGTAAACTAATCAAAATTACTCAACGAGTAACTAATCAAATTAATAAGCAAGTGAACTCTATTCTTTAGATAAACTTAATAATTACTTCTAATCTATAAAAGGAAATCTTAATCTATTAAATTAAAACATCATGACAATAAAAGTTAATCAACAACTACTCTTTAATCTACAATAACAAGAAAACTATTCTATAATCTACAAAAGCAAGAAAACTTCAAATATAATGTTGATGGTTATGTCCTCGGTGTCTTATGATATCACAATAACAATTAATGATAATTCAAGAGGGATAAACTCAATATTAACTTCTATAGCAAAGTCAAAGGTATGAATTAGACAATCTAATGAGAACTTATCCCTTATAGAAGAAACATCAACTACCCTGAAAATCCATGTGATTCTTCAATTAATCATCAACAATATGAAAACACTATTCTATTTAATTCAATTGCATTCTATGCTAATGTAAGAAAATTCATACTACTAGAGATTCATAACTAAAAACTAAACTCAATAATCAAACTTTGAATTAAATTTGCAATCTATATCTAGAATGGAAATTGCATAGAGTAAATTAAACTAATCTTATTCTAACAATTTAAATTGCAAAGGGAAATACTCATAAAGGCATAACTAAAATCCTATTTCTATTTCATCATATAACAAGAGAATAAATAAGCAAACTAAATAACAACTAGATAAGAAAACTAAGTAGCAATTAAATAAGAAAACTATAAATCAAAACTAAAACTAACAATTATCCATCCATCAAAACTTGTCAAAGAAACTATTAATTATGTTCTAATCTATTTTAACCCAATACTCTGTTCTACTTTAATTTGCATAAATTCAAACTAGCATCTAATCACACAACACAGTTAGTATCTAAGCTTGTAAGCTATTTCCTATTAATTAAAATTCATGGCATATTAACACTATCCTTCATAAGTAACCTGCAAAAAGAAATTGAAGCAATTAAACTATGAACAACAATTACACAGTAAGTAAAAATAATAAAAACTCATGTACAGGAAATAAAAGAAATGATAATTACACTACATGAATTCACAAGCTAATTGACTAAATATACACCTAGACCACTGGTGGACCCCCCAGCAGGTCATGGCTACTCCTCAACAATGAATCACGAGTTCAGGCAACATGATTTCAACATTTTAAATTAAAAAAACAGTTTTACACAGTTTAGAGAAAATGTCTTGAAATAGAAAAACAGAGCTAACTTCACAATTCTGAGTTGAACTCTCCTTCACTATTTGTATGAACATTGTTGTGGTATTTATAGAGGTTACAAGTCAAGAGGTCGACCACTGGAAGGGTTGACCTCCTCTAAAAACAATAAATTACACTAAATGTGTTTTAATCGTCGGTGGCTTCTAGAAACTGAGTGAGCCAATCAATGCTCAACATAACAACCCAATCCAAGTTGTCATAAGCTCAGTATCTAGAGGCCACGGGCACTAGAAAAACCCATGTCACTTATTTTTCCATCACAGGTCGTCGATATAACAACTGCCAACTCGCCCATGGTTTTAGTGCAGGATGGAGTGTCGAATGGAGTACCAGATGCAAAATTGAAAACCACGAACTGCTCTCAGTCCATTCAGAATTTCAAGAAATGGCCTACGAGGGACCTAATTTGGAATATTACGCACAAAACCCATGTGCCAGATTTTCCATATTCCACTTCGTGATCCCACAAATTAAGAATTAAGTTAGCTTCTTGTAATAGTGTTAGATGAAGGTCCGGATGGAGGATCAGATCACAATTCTGACCTATTGCAAGAAAACCAAAACGTTAGATATCTATAAACATTAAATTGAACTAAATTGATTTGAAATTCATTACAAATACACCAATTATACATACTTGGCATAAGCTATGACGATTTGATATAAAAATCCTTCAAAACTTATTCAAAACAGTTAAATACACATATAATACCAGTCAAAAAGGATATAATCATCATCATTAATTTAACCAAATCACGAGCCCAACATTACCCACACACCTAAGATTTTGCAGGTCCCATTGCAAACAAAAATGAATTGCTCCATGTGACTAGACTTGCAGAGAAGGATTAGCTTTAGAAGCTTCTCCTTCTTTCCCTGAAGATTTTGTCTTGTGCCTCTTATGTTCCTTCAATTGTGCTCTGAGGTTGCGATTGGTTTTGGTCATTTTGTCAACCAATCATTGAATGGAATTCACCTTTTCTTTGAGTATTGCATTGTCATGTTGATGATTCTCATCCAAATTCTTCCTCTCTTCCAATTGTTGCAACAGCTGATTATTTTCTTGTTGTAGCTTTTCAATGGTTGGAGCAAGATCAGATATCTCAGAAGAGGGCTTGGATCCCTTGAAAGATGTAGAAAGTCTATCAGTTTTAGGATATGTGGTAGGCATCTGTGAGGTAGGGGTAATAGGGGGTTTACAAGGAGAATAAGGTTCATATTTTGTATTTCTATGAGGCTCCAATTCTTCTGTAGACACGTCCCTAAGTATTTTTTGAGGGCTTTCGAGATCAAAGGATACTTGGATAGGGTCTGAAGTGGTCGGGGTTTTTTTATAAGGTTTTCCTCTTGTATTTTGGGTAATCTTTCAAAAGTATCCTCTATCAAATCAATTAGCTCCTCTCCTATTTGTGGGGACTGCAACGAGGTCTTTTTGAATTACCTCTTGTAGATTTTTAGGCATAGGATCATTAGATGTTGAAGGCATTTGGGGGTTAGAAATAGGCTTCTTGGTTTTCTTGCCCGATGAGGCTGCAGCGGTATCAAAAAATTTCTTGGAATTTTGGTCTGGTAAAGGAATAGCTTGTGCAGGAGGGTTTGGATTTTTCATAGAATGGGGTTTGGGTGGAGTAACAATCTCTAGATCAAGTGTCTTCTTGCTAGTCTTGATTGTAAGATGAGGGTCTGCAAATTGGTAAATGAACTCATCCCACGTTTTCCTTTGTTTTTCCAACTCATCTAAGACAAGTAGTTTGATAAGGTCGTGGTGAAATAGGCTATTATGGGGATTGGTTGCATTCTTCCTCACTTGGGAGGACATCTTCTTGAGACTCTTTAAGAAGTAAAAGGGAAATTTCAATGGCTTATTGAACTGAAAGTGAAGTAATAATCGAAAGTGACAGTCTTTAAAGATGGAATATCTACCTTCACATGTGATCAACCTAGTGATGAATATGAGAGGGTTAATTAGATCCT
>SNQJ01S0181215.1:19173-38471 GCA_010110895.2 Picea sitchensis
TTCCAAGCTCATATTTCTTCATGTTGGCTTGCAATTAATTGTGTTGAAGGGTTAAAAATATCATCTCCAAATGTTTCAAATGATCTTCCCAAATCTTGCTAAAATTCAAAATATCATCCAAGGAGGCTACAATAAACAAGTTCAAGAAATGGTCATAATATATCATCCATCAATCTTAGAAGTGTTTTCATAGTATTGTGTAATATAAATTGCATAATGACTCACTCATGCAATCCATGTGTTTTTTTGAAAGTAATATTCCAAATTATTCTTTGTGTGTATTGTCATATTGGTATCCTTACTTCTAATCCAACTTCATGATAACACATGCTTACAATATTTGGTTGATTAGTGACTTGATTATTTGTAGGGGATATATATATTACAATATATTATAATATTAGAATATTACAATGTAAAACTTATTGTCATCGTCGCAATATCGACGAAAGTTTGTCGGAAAAAATTTACTATTTTACCAAAACCGTCGCTATAGCGATGAACTTTTGTCACAATTTGCCACAAATTTTTGTCGCATATACAACATCTGCATCGTAAATTTGGTTTTGAGATATTTTTTCGTCGATATTACCACAGATTTTCGTCGCAAGTTGTGACAGTTTTGCATCGCACATTTAGCATTTGCGTCGTAAGTTATTGGCTTGGCATAACTTTTCGTCGCAATTGCGACAAAGTTTCGTCATAATTGCAACGATGCACAGGGTTAACCGATCTTGAAAGTGGTGACACGTGGAGAGATAATTTCGTCGATGTTTTCACTCACACCTGGATCGTGGATATAGCGACGAAATTATTCTGACGAAAAAAAAATCTTGGCTTTCGTGAAAATTGCAACGGATAAGTGTGGCAATATCAACGAAAAAACGTCGCAAATTTGGTCATATGCAATAGCGTCATTTTCCCCTCTCTCTCTCCCCTACTATTGATGGTTGAATTCTATCAAATAATAGTAGTATAACCTTATCCATTCCTAAGACCTATCATACTGTGTTTTTGGATCATCATGAGTCCTCACTGAGTTTGTTGACTACTTGAATTTGTACAGTGCATAACAATGTGCTAGTTAACAGGACATTCTAAGGGGCCTTTTCACCCTGAGTCATATGAAAAAGGTTTAAATAATGATATCTTTGTGTTGGGCATAGGGGCAGACCCATGGTTCAACGCTTCAACAGCGCACCAACAAAACCCTAACTATTGGCCCTTTCGACAACACCTGCGAAGTAGATGAAGTCTCACTCGAGGTAGAGACAAGGGTGGTTGCAGGACTCCATTGTTTGTAACCTTAGCTGGGACACAAATCTGTGATTACAACACTTTAACATAACACTTAGCATTTATCATTCATTAGTATCTATCTCATATTTACTTTGCGAACAAAACCCTAATTACAAAGCAATGTAGTATTCACTCAGATCTACCACATCTAAACCCTTAGCATAAGGAAATAGATCAGATCTAACATTCATTCACATCACTAATCACTAAGCTATCATATCATTTCCATCTAAGAATACATTCCTACACTAAGCATTAACCATATGAACAATAAAACAATCACAATGCACAAAGCAACCATAACACATGACATACGTGGTTCATCCATAGCTTGAGGCTACATCCACCAACTCTTCTTCTCTTTATTATTTACAATCAATCATCTACATGCACAGAGCCACAAGATCCTACTCCACATAGGATAGGAGATCTGTTCACACTCATCCTGATCCTCCTTCCCCAAGCTAGGTTACAACACAAATCCTTTACACAATCTCTTGCAGTCACTTGCACTTAGCCTTGAAAGTATTCACACATTGTGCACAGAGCATGTACAACTATCACTTGCACTTAGCACATCATCACACAGATGTCTATATCATCCTTTTTTCTCTCTTCTTACATCGCCTAGACGTCTATTTAGACATTACAAAATGGGCCTAAACATGGGTAAACCCATGGGCTGACATCCCCATACCCATTACATAAGCCCAAAACCCAAAAATCCATAAAAAGGGGTCGAGATTCCACGATCTCTACTTCGACTTGCACTTCGCCTTCGACAGCCTGACGAAGTCCCAAAATAGGTCAAACCTGACCAAGGATCTCCAAAACTTGGTCAAGGGCCAAAACTTTATCCTTTGTACATAGGACTAATTGTACTTGTATTTGCATAAGTTTCCTCTTGTGGGAAAATAGATTCCACGGAGAATAAGGAACCTCCCGAGTCACTATAAAAAAACTAGTACCAACCCTTGATCCTAGACAGGACAGTGGACTACAAGATGTTCTTCTAATGCAATTTCAATATATACAAGTTTAGAGATCATGTTTTTTAGCATCCTAGAATCCCCTGTAATGTCCCTAATCTGAACCCTTTGTAATTGTACATATAGGCTGGTGAGCCTTTGGTACCAATTGTAAATGTAAATGTACATATATGTTGGTGAGTTGTTGGAACCAAGTTTTGGTTTTGTGTGCACCTGAGTAGTGCACAAGAATTGTTATCAAAGAAAGGGTGCACACATTTCATAGTGTTTCACACACCTAGGTAAGTGCATGTGGTTGCACAACAAAGGAAGGGTGCACACTTTTCACAGTCTTGCGTGCACTTGATTAAGTGCGTGGGGATTACTTGAAAGTGCACATCGAGTTGAGTTATATATATATATATATATGGATGTATATGTATTTGAGGCTAAAGAGACTGTGTGGTTATGACGCTGGTGATCTGATACGCAAATAAGCCAATGCACCTATCCTTGTAAAATGTAATCATACTCAGGTTATTAATATTATCGCATCATTGCGAGGAACAAATTTGTGGTGCATGCGCAATACTGATACATGGTGTATATGTTGAATATTGACATTGCAAATTGGTATGCGTTGAATTCCAGTGCACGTACAGGCTTCAGAATAAAGGATTATGACAAGATGGTGTAGAGTTTTCATGAAGTTGTCTCATGAATCCATCTAAAAAATCTTATTGCTTGCAAATTTTGCAGAATTATCAGCGATTAGAGCAGGGAAAAATCAGCGTAGAAAGTAAAAAATCATGAAAGATGCACATAGAACTTATAACCATGATGATGAAGTCAGAGATATGTATGTCAGTTTGGGTGTTGATGGTACATAATCCAAGGAGGAGCACATAAACTTGGTAGAAACCATAAAGGGATTGAAAAAATATGTCCAAATCTATAAAGATGATAATAAAAGGCTTATGAAATCCAAGGAGCAACAAGATGACTTCGATATCAAGTTGATGCAAAGCTTGGACATAATAGAAAACAAAATGGATAATGAGACATAGTCAAGTAGATCAAGAATTCGTAGGTCTCATGATGAGAGAATAAAATAAAGAAGCATTGATACGCATCAACCTCACTCACCAAAGCATTCATTTAGGAAAACAAGTAGTAGCTCAAGTCAATCTCCCATCAGAACACATAAAAGAAGGACTGGGGTGGACTATATATAATGAGAAATGAGTAGATCAAACCTCCTACCTTTGATGGTGAGCACAAGAAGGATGAAGATGCAGAGACCTAACTATTGGGTATGAGGAAGTACTTCCAGCTGCATAATTATTATGTGCAGGAACAAGGGAGAATTTTCATCTACCAACTAAAAGAAAAAGCAATAATGTGATGGGATCAATTCGTGAAAGTGAAACACATTGATGAGAAGAAGGTTTCTTGAAGGGAGTTCAAGAGGTGTTTTGAAAAGAAATACTTAACCAAGCAATATTATTAACAAGAAATGAAGCATTTATTTGAACTCAAGCTTGGGATTATGACAATATATGAGTATGAAAGGCGATTCTTAGAGCTTCTAAAATATGTCGCATTCATCAAGGATGAGCAAGTTAAAATTAATAGGTACTTGAGTGGGCTGCCCTCATTTATCAATGAAAAGATACAATATGATAACCCCAAGACATTGGAGGAAACCATAAGGAATGCTAAATGTATTTATTATAAGCAAATGGAAAGACCAACTTTAGAAAAGGCTTGGGAAGATAAGATGAAAAGGAAGGTGGAACAGAGGAAGAAGGGGACCAAGCCACCATTTTTCAAAAATACTGTGCAAGGATAGCCAACTCTCAAGGAGCCTAGAATGATAGAGATAGTGGGGCAAAAGCCAAGGAAACAACCTATTCAATGTTGGGGTTGTGGCAGAGATCATATGTGTAGAGATTTCCCTTAAAGAAGTGAAAAGGCGAGGACTACACACAATGTACAACAAGATGCGACAATTGAGGACATGGGCATAAATGTACCTAGGATTTATGCAGCCTTGGATAACAAGCAAGATGAATTTCAGTCGCACATTATTCAAGTGGAAGGTAAGATTAATGACCAACCCATTGCTATTTTAATTGATTCTAGAGCTAGTCATGGTTATCTAGATCCTAATATGCTAGAAAGATTCCAATTTCAAACAATCAAGCTTGGGAAACCTTGGTTGGTACAGTTAGCTACAGGATAAAAAAGGAAAATTAATGAAATGGTTAAGGCATATTCAATTGAAATGAATGGAACACACACATAAATCTGATTTGAATATCATTTGGGCTCATATGATTGTGTCATTGGTATGGATTGGTTAGAACAACGTCATGTTATTATAGACTCTTACAATAAACCTTTTGTAATAACCTGCAAGTCCCATGAAGGACCTTACCTCTGCAACATTTCTTGGTGTTTTCCATTCCTCAATAGATTTTGTCTTTTCTAGATCCACAACTATTCTTTCCTTGCAAATGATATGACCCAAATAGTGAATATGTCGCTGGTAAAATGAGCACTTGCTTAAATTTGCATATAGTTGATGTTCTCTCAAAAATTACAACACTATCCTCAATTGTTGCTTGTTCTCTTCTTCAAACTTTGAGTAAATAAGAATGTCATCCAGAAATACAATGAAAAACTTATCTAGCTAATTTCTAAAAACTCCATTCATCAAACACATGAAGACAACTAGTGCATTTGACAACTCGAAAGGAATCACTATGAACTCATAATGTTTGTACCTCGTTCTAAAGGCAGTCTTGCTAATTTATTCATATTTAATTCTCACTTGGTGATATCCATATTTGAGATCAATCTTTGAAAATATCTACGCACACCTTAGCTGATCAAAGAGGTCATCTATCCTTGGAAAATGATACTTATTCTTTATTGTTACTTTGTTCAACTGCCTGAAGTTGATACAAAGTCTCAATGTACCATCCTTTTTCTTTAAAAATAATATTTAGGCACCCCAAGGATACAAACTTGGGAATATATACCCATTCTTCATAAGCACTTCAAGTTTCATCTATAATTCCTTCATCTCTAGCGTACACATCCTATAAGAAGCCTTGGATACAGGTGTTGCTCCAGGCATCATATTTATAGATAAATCAATGTCTCTTTTCAGTGGAAACCCTAGTATCTCTTTAAACACGTCCTCAAACTCTTTAGTACTACATAGTCTTCAACATTTTACACTTTATCCTTAGGTGCCTCCTCCATGTGCACTGCAAATACTTGACATCCTTTCCTACAGTTTTTCTTCAATTACAAGGTTGAAACTTCTATTGTAAATGTCTTATTGTAAGAATATATAATAGCATGATGTTGTTCTAAATAAAAAATCCATTGAGGAATGGAAAACACCAAGAAATGTTGCAGAGGTAAGGTCCTTCATGGGACTTGCATGTTATTACAAAAGGTTTATTGAAGGATCCCCAAAAATTGTGCACCCAATCATATCCTTGTAAAAGAAAGGTGTGCAATTTGAGTGGAATTCTGACTGTGTAAGAAGTTTTCAGTGCTTGAAGAGTTTATTGACAAGTGCACCAATTTTGAGAATTTATGATCCTAATACAGACTTCATTGTGTGCAAGGATGAGATTGGTGGAGTCCTTAGTCAGAATGGGCGTGTGTTGTTCTATGAATCAAGAAAGTTAAAAGAGCATGAAAGGATCTATGCTACTCGTGAATTAGAATTGGAAGCCATAGTGCATGCCTGGAAGATGTGGAGGCACTATCTCATGTGTAACATATTTGAGCTAAGAATAGACCATAGTGGTCTGAAATATTTGTTTGGATAACCAAGTTTAAATTCCAGAAAAAACAGGTGGTTATAATTCCTCAGTGAGTATGATTTTGAAATAAAGCATATCAAAGTAAAAGAGAAAAAGTCAGTTGATGCACTAAGCAGGAGGGTGCACAAAATTCATGCTACAACTATTATCATCTACAAATCAGATTTGTGTGAAAGAATTTTAAAGGTTGCTAAATCATATCAGCGTTATGTGGACATAAGGTGAACTTATATCAAGGTATGTTGTAATAGAAATTTGAAGGTTGTGAGCTAAAAGAGGATGGAATCCTCGTGTATAGGCATAGAGATTATGTGCCAAATGATTAGGAGTTGAAAAATATGTTATTGTTAGAGATGAATAAATTTCCTTATGCTAGACACCCAAGCTACCATAAGACAATTGTAGCAGTAAAAAAAATGAATTATTGGCCATGCATGAAAAAGGAGGCTGCTAATTTTATTGCTAGATACCTTGAATTTCAAAAGGTCAAGGGTGAACACAAACATCCAATTGGTTTGCTACAACCTTTTCCCATTCTTGAGTGGAAGTGGGAAGTTGTGACCATGGATTTCATTACTAAGATGCCTAGGACTGCTAAGCAACATGATTCTATTATGGTAGTGTTGAACAAGCTTACTAAAGCTACCCATTTTATTCTAGTGAAATCAATGGACAAGGAAACCAACATTGTTGAAATATACATGCGAGAAATTTCTAAGTTGCCTGGTGTGCCCAAGACAATTATGTCTGATAAAGATTCGAAGTTCAGATCAAACTTTTGGAAAGGGATATTCGTAGGATTTGGGACAAATTTGAACTTTATCTCAACATATCACCCTAAGACAGATGGAAAAATAGAGAGGGTGAATCAAGTGATAGAAGATATTCTCAATATGTATGTGATGGATAAACCATCAAAATGGGAAAAATACCTTCACTTGGTAGAGTTTTCTTACAACAATGGGTATCAAGCATCTTTAAAGATGAGCCCATTTGAGACACTTTATGGTAGAAAGTACAACACACCAATGATTTGGGACAACCCAGCAAAGCACAGTGGTTGGGCCAGATCTTCTCTGGGAAAGGGAAGAGCATATGGTAAAGATAAGGTAGAATTTAAAGGTTTTCTAGGACAGGAAGAAAAGTTGCATATATAAAGGTAGAACCCACAAATATTTTAAAGTGGTTGATCGTGTGTTCTTGAAATTAAAATCTAGACGCAGTTCCCTGAAGTTGGGAAATTGTTCTAAGTTGGCAACATGCTACTGTGGGCCATTTGAAATCCTAGAGAGGATTGGTCTTATTGCATATATGTTTTCATTTACCACATCCTTGTGTATTCATAATGTGTTCCATGTATCATTGATTAAAAAGTACATACCTAATGCTAATCATATTATTAATTGGAATGTGATTCAAGTGGAGCCAAAAGGAAACTTTCGAGTGCGACAAGTTTCCATATTGGATAAAAAAATCAAACAGCTATGGAATCGAGCCATAGATTTGGTAAAGGTAAAATGGACTTGGTACAGTCCTGAGGTTGCAACTTGGGAGTGCGAGGATGCTATGCATGTAGAGTATCTTCATATTTTTTAATATTTTTGAAATTTTGTATGTACATGTGTATAGAATGCAATGAGAATAGTGCATAAATAAGGGGGAGGGGAATGTAATGTCCCTAATATGAACCCTTTGTAACCTTACATATAGGTTGTTGAGTCATTGGCACCAATTGTAAATGTAAATGTACATATAGGTTGGTGATCCATTGGCACCAAGTTTTGGTTTTGCATGTACTTGAGTAGTACGTGAGAATTGTTATCAAAGAAAGGGTGCATACATTTCATAGTGTTGTGCACACCTGGGTAAGTTTGTGTGGTTGCAAATCAAAGGAAGGGTGTGCACATTTCACAGTTTTTCACACACTTGAGTAAGTGCGGGGGGATTACCTAGAAGTTCACATCGAGTTGAGTTATATATATATGTGTGTGTGTGTGTGTGTATTTATATATGTATGTATGTATGTATTTGAGGCAGAAGATCCTATGTGGTTATGAGGATGGTGAGCTAGGATGCAAATAGGCTAGTGTACCTATACTTGTAAAATGTAATCATACTCAAGTTATTAATATTATCACATCGATGTGCACAGACAGATCAGAAGAAAAGAGATGGGGGGATGACTCCACAAGAAAAGGGGAAAAGGGGGGGACTTAATATTTATGAAAAGTGTAAGTTATGGATAATTATTTATCCTAAGTTCTCGAGGGATGGGAACAAGTCACCAAGTGGTTAAAGCTAGCTCTAAAGGTGACAAGTATCTAGTTAAATGCATGCAATATATATTGTTGGCCTTATTTTATTTTGGGGGGATTAGTCATTCATTTTATCATGTGTAGAAGGGGTCATACCATCTGGAATATATGACCATTACCTTATCTGTTGAGAAATTATTGTAAGCAGTTTTTATGTATTATGATCAAAGTTTTTTTGTCGAAGAGGCAGGTTGTCAAGCCCATGAGAATTCTCTCTAGCTGAGAGATTTTTTGTCGAAGAGGTGGGTTGTTAGGCTCATGAGAATTCTCTCTAGATGAGAGATTTTCTATCAAAGAGGCGGGTTGTTAGGCCCATGAGCATTCTCTCCAAGTGAGAGTTTTGTTGGGAATTGTTCCCTAGTGTGTTAGGCATTAGTTGCAGGGATTTGGGTCTTCCTATCCGACCTATTAATAGAACCTTGGAAGGAAAGTGGGACTGTCAAGATAATATTGAGAAGAGAAGGGGCACACTTCCTTGGGTGTAACAAGCATGTGGGGAATGAGAGACTGTAGGCTAGTTGCAACAACGACACCTTGGACTGAACAATTTTTTTGATTATCATACCTTAGCTTGACATTATGAACCCTTTTTCCCTAGTGGAGTTAAGCCCCAACTTGGGGGTGACATGTTGTTGAAAGTATATGAGAAACAAAGTCTATGGATCATAGGAACGCCTGATTTCTACGTGCAATTGGTGACTTTTCATACAAGATAAGTGTCTTTATGTGTTTGTCTCATTTACCATGTGCTTAATTATCTATGTTTAATATGGGTTTAATTATTGTATGTTTTTTCATATAAGTAATTGTTGTTATTCTGTATAATGTTGCTTTCACATGTAAGTGTGGTGTTCATATTGAGTATTTTTAGTCGTACATAAGTATGATAATTGTTGTTAGTTTTCCTGTTAAGTTAACCTTATGTTAATGGTCATGAGTCTTCGAGGCAAGGTGATAATGGATGTGTGCACATGAAAATCATCTGTGCACATATAGGTTGGATTCACTTGTACACATGCATGAGGAAATTAGAATTGGTGTGTGACACCAAGATGGTTGTTTATGCAATGTTGAACACATGTTTAGAGTGGATTACACGCACAATAGTGTTGTGTGCTCAGTATGCTTGTGTGCACAATTTTATTGTGTTACTTCTATTGTTTTAAGTTGTCTCAGAAGATAAAATATTGGGTGGCGCAACTCAACTTGGGGTTGGGCACGTTACTTCAAGTATTTCTAAACAAACCAGTGTTATAGTGTAGAATATGCACACTAGATTTTGGAGTAGCATTTCTCAATAATAAGTTGGGTAATGTTACAAATTGGTATCAGAAGTAGTTTGGTAATGGGGATGTTACATTATGGTATCAGAGTAGTTTGGTAATAGGGATGTTACATCCCCCCTCAATTATGAGCCAATGTAAGAGGACATGTATCTAGAACTCATGTGAGATATGAAAACACAAGTATCTAGGGGGGAAGAATATTATCAACCACATACCAGAAAATTCTATAATATAAGTCAAGTTTGTATGGTAATTTGCAGTCACTCTTTCTTCACATTGCATGATTTCAACCACTATGGAGTGTAATTGAAGGAGTTTTATATTATTATCCTTTTTCTTATAGGTGCATAAGAGTTTGGACTACAAAGTATGCAGTTTGAGGAGTTGGCCATTTTCTTGTAGGTGCAGTATAGTTTGGATTGCAAAGAATGGAATTTGAGGAGTTTCTAATCCATTTGCGATTTTTTTTGTTGGTTTTGGAGTGTGTGGAGTTATTTTTTGGCTCCAAAGGATTTATCAACACACCAAAATGTCCATGAAGGAACCTCATCCACAAAAATGTTGATGCAAGAGGTTGTTAACCTCTTTGGGCCATATTAGTACATTAGCAACCAAGTGAGAAGGTAAACATGAATTTAGATGCAATTTATGTTAGGAGGTGTACCATGGATCTTGCACTGATGTGAATGCATGTTTTCTTCATGACAATGATCATGGGATAGGGTGATACTAAAGAATAGTCAACATGCAAGATAAGATGGCTTATGTTAAAGAACAAAGAAGAACAAGAAAAATAAAATAGGCCAAGGAGAAGGCTTAATGTTTCTCCTCATTCAAGCACTCAATAACTGCTATTCATTAATTGTTCCTATTATTGATTAGTTTTATGATAATTATGGATTCCCTATGCAATTCTAAGTTATGAGTTTTAGAGTCTGAGTTCAAGGCTCAACTTGATCCCTTCCAAGAGATCCATATCATATTTGTTGTTAGTGGACTCCCCTATAAATTTATAAAATATATTTTGATTCTTTTTTTCCAAGGAAAACCTCATGTGGAAACCCTTGGGCACTTCCTTGCATTTTTTGGATGGTACCCAATGTAAACCCATTGGTTCTTGATCCAGTAGGGGCATTTAGTGAAGCATGAAATAGGGGAAGCCATCCCATATCGACCTGAAAACTCATGTATTAAGCTCAAAGCACTCAACCACTCAAGCTAGCTTATTGGGTTGAAAAATCCTTTGATACTACCCTCACCATCCCTTATTTCTGCTTCCCCTCCAGCAGGTCCCAGAGTACCTATATCTACCCCATGAAAAATGATTTTCATTCAATTTTCATTAGAAGTACCCCATATACAAGGAGGAATGTTTTGGTCCTTTACTCTATGTTCTTGAATGGGGGAATATATAATAAAAAATTGTTCAATATAACAACTAATCAATTTCACTTATGCATCAATAAGGATTACATAGAGTGGTGCACCCAGGCTCAAAGAGTTTGAAAAATCACATATAAAGTCAGTGGTATTCGTTTTTGGAATAGAATTCAGCCTTCACATGCAAATGATAACTAGGTAAGACTACATATTACAACAATTTATTTGAGTGTGTTAAAGTGTAATTTGAACTTGTTTGTCTTATGTTGCAATTCAATTATTTTCTTTGTCTGTTAGAGTTACAAAAAGGAAGAAAATTTTCCATACAATTAGGTAGGAGGATTACCAAAATTCCATGTGAGTATGTAGTTATTGGTATAATTTAGAGTTTTCATATTATTGAATGTTAAGATAACTTACTATAACTATGGTATGTGCTCTACTTTGCACTGAGGTATCCACTAGCCAAAATAAGTTAGATCAGGGAGAAGAAAAGAGGGTAAGGAGAAAGAGGACCATATCAGTGGTTTCCCAAAAAAATTACAACTTGAATATAGATGATACATGGATAAATTAGTTTGGACATTGGTTTCTTTTGAAGATTAGGCTCATGGACTTGCAAGTGGAAATAATAACAATGACATGTATCCATCAATTTGAAGGGTCACATATTGTCAAACTAAATAAATATCATCAATTGTTGTATATAATATGGGGAAGTTCCTTTTCTCTGTAATTCACCAAACAATACAATAATTGGTAGGTAGATGAAATTACATGACAAATCCAAACTATTAAACCAGAAAATGAGTCATCCTGAAATAGTGCAATTTAAGACAACTATGCATTTGAATTCTAATGGCCACTTTGTTGCAAGTGTGGAAGGTAATGAAGATCATCTATCCTATCTTAAATTGGGTAAGAGGGATATTTCAAAGAAAACTAAACCACCAAAAAGCGATAGGAGTGTTCACCAAGAACATGATCATGAAACAATGCAACTTGCAATACCTTTTAATGGCTTGTTTATTGCAAGTGTGGAATGTGTTGAAATTCATGTGTCCTATGGTAAATTAGATAAGATGGTGAGGAAAAAACAAACAAACCACTGCAAAAAGATAGGATTTTCAACCAAGAACAACATGATATCATAAAAATTTCTTCATACAATGTAGAAATAGATAATTTTATGATGGTGAACTAGACTAAACTCCAAAATCCAATCATATTGTGCGGTGAAAGGATAGTCAGGGAAAATATCTGTTTGAGACAATTTCATGCATATAAAGGAGAGCTAATTATGTTTCTCTTGCATTTTCCAGAATGGTTAAAGAAATTGCAAATTGGTGTAGACATGATAGACATCAAAATAAAAGCAAATAATTTACAAGAAACTAGTGAATGAGATATAAATGGAATCTGCATTCAAAGATTTGATGAAAGAAAGGAAGATACTATGTTGATGTCCATAGATGAAAAAATTGTGTACCCTAGAGAATATTTCACCTAGAGACATAGAAACAAGGATAAATGGTATTATACCTAGTAATGTGGTGCAAAAGAGTGAATGGCAGCTTGTCCTCCCATGAACTGAAAATGTTAACTTTGAAAATGGAAATTTTGTTCCTAGAATTAAATGTCAAATATTTCCACTGCAACAACACATACAAGGAAAGGAAACATGATTTTGGGAAAAAGAGAACATGAAATTGTTAGTATCCTTTGAACTCTATAATTATATTTTGTCCTAAGAAAAGCTACATGAAACGATATACAAGGTCCATGGTCTAGTCTAAAATTCTCAAGTTGTATTTTCTTCACTTGCAATACAAATGATGCATTTCCTTTCCTTGCATGTTGTCAGGATCTGATTAGATCTTTATAGTTTACATAGATATATTATGTGTTTTCTATGTTTGCAAATTTATCTTTCTCATTATTAGGAGATTATTGTGTGTTTCTCTAGATGGAATGGTTATGGAAACAATTTGCAATATGAAGTGGAATTTCCCCAAATATTTTTGTTTATCAAACTAAACAAAGAAATCACATTATACATTCATGAAGATGGAAGAAATAAATATGTTTTCAACAAAATTATGGCATTCAAATATTGTCCGGTGATCATGAATTAACACATCACCTCAACCATGAAAACAATGATAACATTCAAATAATTTCATAGTATAAAATTGTATTAAGGAAACCATTATCTTTCACATATGCCCATGATACTAAAAGAGCATTAAAGTATCAACATCTGTAATATACCTAGGGAGGTAATATGGGTGGCAATATGGGAGGTACCCAATGAGAATGGCGGTTAGATACTATTAGTGGAGGATATTAAATGTAAGGTGGACTAGGTCCACCGTGGTATTAAATAAGGACCACTATGGTAGTTGGATAGAATAATGGGTAGTTAGATATAATAAATGGGATTTCTAGAAGATACCTACTCTAGATTATTCCTATGGGAGAGAGAACGCTATAAAAGAATATGTAAGCGTTGTATTTGACATGGTGAAGAATATTGTGAATGTACAAGCAAGTTTTACTTGAGGAGTTTTATCATTCCATAAGGATTAATACATGGTGTTACCCTACCTCAAGGGTTTTCTCTATTTCTTGTGTTCATTGTTATGGTGAATGGTTTTGGTTTTTATTATTGTTATTCTTTGATTATATTTGCAAATATAGAATTGGTATATTGCAAGTGCTTGTACATTCACAATATTCTTCACCATGTCAAATCCAATGCTTACATATTCTTTTATAGAATTCTATCTCCCATAGGAAAATTGTAGAAAAGGTATCTTCTAGAAAGCCCATTTATTATATCTAACTACCCATTATTCTATCCAACTACCATAGTGGTCCTTATTTAATACCACGGTGGACCTAGTCCACCTTACATTTAATATCTTCCACTAATAGTATCTAACCCCAACTCTCATTGGGTACCTCCCATGTAACCACCCATATTACCTCCCTAAGTATATTACAACGTCTAAGTCCCAATTACAACTATGTATCAGAGAGCAATGAGGGAAATGTAATAATGATCATTAATGAACATTTTCAACCATGAAAAAGTGAACAACATTATCAATATTCAATGGGTATTAATCCTTTCATGTTAGGTCAATATGTTATAAAAAGGGAGCAGATCCTTAGGGTATTCTGAATAGTAAAACAAATCACAAGTACCAACAATATTTATCCACATAAGTGAGAATCATGTATATACTAACTGTGTAAAGGGATGTACCAAAGGTAATAATATGTGGTCCTTTAATTGTGTTTATATATGTGTCATCAAATTTGTGTTGATAAATTGTGTGCTCAAAGTCATTGTATGCACAAAATTTCTAGCTATTCAAACCATATCACGACGATTTCTTCGTTAAAATAACAAGGCATCCAGTGGAATCAGAACTAAAACACCAAGTTATTATGTTGAACACTAGGTGGTTCTTGTACCTCTTACATCATCAATTCACTGGAGGTTTTACTCAATATATCAGACGTGATTAAATACCGTCAAGAAATGAAGTATTAAAACCAACTCAGATTCATATGCATATTTATGAAACCTCATTACAAGTGTTAGAGAAACAAAAAAACCATTTGTGCATTAGGTGAGTTTAATAGCACATTTGTGCCATTGGTTAAGCTATGCTCTGGCCTTTAACCACAATTCTTGTTCAATTTATTTCCACCTACTCTTACCTATGCACACAAAAAACATGCCATAATAATATTTTGACTAGTGATTAGTTAAACTTTTAACATGAAAAGGTCTCATGATTGATTGTAAAGAGAATATAAATTTACAAAATCTTTTCCCATATTAATATTCTAGTGAAGGGAACTGATCCTGTTTCCATAAAACATTTTGTTCATTTCTACAATGGGTGTAAAGTCTACTTGTGAGGGTCTAAGGGAGCATCATGAATTTTGCGTCCCTTAGGATGGGAATGATGTACGATATTGAGAAACATACTCCCACTCAATTTACCTTGGTTTTGTAACCTTTCCAGAAGTAATCTTGAGAGAATGAATATTGTTGGTTGTTTTAATTGTCTTTGAAAACACCTAAACTCCAATACTAATTATCAACCTGGAGTTTGTCTTGTTCTTTCAAAGTTATAGTGCAAAATATACACAGGCTGTAAATTCTAGTCACACATTGGTTGTCTTCTAATTCTTCAAATAATGTAGTCAATTTAATGTATTAAAACTCTATAATAACCAGAAATGAACTGAGAATTGAAATCATTGAGAATTGAAATTCAAATGAATATACTGAAACATAGAAAACAAGGCTAACTGATTTATGGAAAAAAAAGCATTTGATTAAGAAAGAATTAACTATTCAAATCCAAACACACTTAAAATCATTCACAATTAAATACAATCACAAAACTAATTAACACATTCAATAACTAAATCTAAGATAAAAACACCTGCTCAAGAAAGTGGGCCCAGACTTCCATGAACAAATGACTGTGGAAAAATTCAGTAACTATGAACTACTATAATACAATCAATTCGCAAATGACTTAGCTATAAACTTCATTAATTAAATAAGTTTGTCTTATGAAATTACAACACAAGCTTTGAAATTAGAATTCAATAAAAATATCTACTAGTCTCTTCCATTGAAGATGGCTTCCTTTTATGATCTCCTATATAATTATCTATAGCAAATATTTCCTTTGAATGGGCTTGCGAATCATAAATATTCCCAAGTCGTTCTTAATAATCAATTTATACAATAATAGATAATTGATAAATGCAAATAACTAAATTCTTGGAGACAAATCATAACCCTTAGATTCTATTTTGAATTAATGCATATGGAGTTATGGAAATCTCATAAATCATGACCTAGAATCTGTCGTTTCCTTTTATCCATGGTTGTAATGACCCACAACACTCATACTAAAACACTCTCATAGCATTCATGTAGCATTCCAATAGCATAATTGTAGCATACTTGTAGAAAATTCAATGAACCCGTATCATTCTATTGCCTACAACATATGTACTTCCATCTCATAAGTAAATCAAATAATACAATTTCACCTACATATTATCTACTCAAAAGACAAAGTAATAAGACATATGGGTAACCAAATACCTGATAATGATACCATGATAATTCATAAGAAAATATGATTATGGGACAAAAAGGTTATAAAAAATGAGGTAGAAAGGATCAAAAGATAGACAAAAAGAGGTCATTTGTGGAACCCAACATCTCCCCCAACCTGGGCTCGTTGCATGTCCCCTATGCAACCAGTTAATGATCAGAATCAGAAGGATCTGGAGGAAATGAGTCAAAAATGAATTTGACTCCAATTGAAAGCAACATGACATGATTCTTCCTCTTTATAAAAACCAAATTTCTCTCCCAGATTAGCCCAAAAATACTCCTCTTCTACATATTCCTTTGGATGCCACAAAACAAGGTATTGGAATTTTAGGCCAATAAAAGTATTCCAGTGAAGGGAACAACTAGAAGTATTTACTATATAATATTAAGCTACTAGTTTTCATTCCACTTCTTGAACATAGGAGATCAGAGCACAAACAAGGAAATAATGGAATGAACAATTGGATTAAGGTACAAAGAGGCTTGTGATTCCCAACCCCCCAAGTAGATTTATGTGTCAGGTATAAGTTGTTTGTAAGAAATCCATAGAAGAAATCTCTCAACGCAGAGTGGAAAGGCTGCAAAAGACACATTTGATGGCATAAACAAATATTTATCATTATATAGTCATGATCATAATGATTACCTGGTCCAGTCTGAAGCATATTCAACAAAAGTATATTACTCATAATCATAAATCTCTTTTATTCAACATAACAAGTTATCATTAAATAAAGTGTATCCCTTTTGTTATAGACATTGGTAAAAATAGACACAAAGTATTGAAAATGAAAATACAAAAATCTAGCACATTACTGACTGGGCTTAGCCACAAAATGTTTCCATAAAATACCATGAATAACACTATGTCCTATGTAAGATGCCTACCTCATATGCAACATATTTTATAGTCTTTACTGATCAACAATTTTTCTCTAAACTAAATTCTTGTCACTAAGAAGAGGGATATAGAGTGTGCACCTATAACTGATTAAAAAGACTACAATCATCATTGACATTAACATTAAGATGAATAGTTATATGAATTAGACTTTTCTAATAGTGGAGCTTTATTTCCCCTATGGATTTACAACCAGACAGTTTGTAGATGCTATCAAAAATATTAGGATCAACTCTAATTAATTTTTAGTGCATGTAGACTAACCTTAGAAGCAATAATAAAATCTCCAAAGCATCTTCCTTGACTAGTAAAACAAGGATTACATCGGATATGGTTCTATACAAATTACCACAAATTCCTACTTTTATTAAAACAACAACTACATCAGATATGGTGTTATACAAACCCAATGATATTTGGCTTGTCATTGATAAACAAGAAAAGATATATACTTTGAAGTGAAAGAATATCAAGTTCATACAAATGACACTAAGATATACAACAATATAATTTTTTTTGCATAACAAACAAAATAAAATTATCATCAACGAAATGTAGAAAATTTCTTGCTTATAGCATAAATTTGCAATGTTTACATGCTATGAATTTTGTTACAAATTTTGCAAATGAAGACTATTTTCATTCGATAGATGGTGTGGGATACAATTCTTATGAAAATGATAATAAATCCTAGTTTCCCATGTAGCCTTAAATGAAGGATATTTTTTTTAGGGAAATAATCCTTATATTTTCTATCTGAGGACCCTTTGTAGTTTGAGAACCTTGGGTAATTAAACCTCTGTTGTTTCCCTTGTCCTTTCCTAGATTCCTCTTCCATTGAGGAAAAATCCTCAGTAGAAGCCACTAAATCAAAAAGGATCTGATTCACTTAAGAAGACCCAACTCCCACCAATTTCTGGGCATTTCATTTCCTAGAGCGACCACACCTAGTCAACCTCTTCTCCTCCCCCTCTTCATGGTTGAGTTCCACACCAATTTTTTGAGCATTTATTTTCCTACAATCTACCGTATCTACAATATATTCAACCCACCAAATCGTAGTTCATCTTATGCTAAAAAATTTAATCATCAAATCAACTTCTTACAATATGAAGAGCCAAGGATCAAAGCTACTCAACTCCATATCACTTGTTTCAATGTAGTTCATGCTAGAGTCTTGGAAATGTTCTTCAATGATAGATTGCTTTTCCTGCCTCTGGGAAGTTGACCTCAGGTTCATTACATTCACCTGAGTCTCCTCCTCGTGTTGTTTAGTCCAATCACCATGTTTTGTCCTTGTAAGATTCCAACTAGTGGATATCATGTCCCTCGTCCCTGACACCCTATCCGTGGAGTTACTGGAACTTGTATTTTTATAAGTAGAATGTATTATTTATTTTATGATGTTAATGGAAAATCATTTTTCTTATCCAAAAAAATTAGTAAACAACATTTACTTGCTAATAAAACTTGCATAACATAATACTCAATACACCAAACTAGTTTAAACAACTTAACACAATATGAAGCATCTTAAAATAAAAATAAAAATAAAACAAAGATACAAAGTGTTACCATCTGAAGATGATGGCTTCCTGAAGTGATTTCTACGAGGAGGGGACATGCTCTGACATCATAAATGCCAGGCCTATCAAACCAAGGCATCATAAGATGTGTGCCTTTTGGATATACTTGCAAGTTATTACAAAACACTTCAGAAATTGCAGAAATAAAAATTGAGAATACCTATGTTTAATTAAATTGTCCTTCACAAGTCACAATATGCATCGTATGCTGATTAATTACATGTTGATGTCCCAGGTTCTAACATTGCAACAATTTGACAAGGAAAAACAATTAAGTGTCATAAGTAATGTAAGTGTTGAATTAAAGTTGCACTTTAAAATATTTTTACACAAAAGATATTGGTCACAATTTCCATTACTATTGATCACTTCAATAGGTTTCATCCCCCAAAAGTAAGCACATAAAAATTTCCTCTATGACATATCTGTCATAATTCTCCCAGATACATCGAAAGTGATGGAAGGTGTCCTTATTATTAACAAGATTTTTATGGTTGACAACCTAGTTCACCAAACTTCACATTCTTCACATGAGTTCACATGTGTTTCTCATA
>SNQJ01S0181216.1:0-10380 GCA_010110895.2 Picea sitchensis
GTCTTATCATGTGATTTGGAAATCATTAGCAAGTTATTTTTTATCACTAACATCTGGCTCCAACTGGGATGGAGACCTCCCTGTGAGGTTTCCAAGAACCTCAGATCTAATGCCTTTCCTGGAAAAAAAATAAAATTCATATTTTAGTTTCTAGTGTTCCATTGGGCATGGAGTCAGTGCTTCATTGGGCATGGAGTCAGCCGTATCACTTCTTTCTGAAAAATCTTTCAGACCTGTATAAATAATCTCTGTACATCTTCTAAACTGCCTTTATTCACATAATGTGACTTCTACACCTGCTACAAAATGGAAGAAAATAAATTCTTGGGCAACAAGCTTATTTCCTACCCTACTCTACCCTAACAAGCTCTGCAAATTTGGTTAGGAAAAAACTGATTTCCATATTAACCATCCAAGAAATTTTAATACTGAAATGATTTAATCATTCTCACTGATCAATAGTTGTTTTTTGAAATGCAGTAGCAGTGAATAAAAATCATTCAAAAAACCAAACTCAACAGGAAATATGTGGAAGCTAAAGAAGTCTGAAAATTTCAAGTTTTCTGAAAGATATGATTCTATGAAGGTTGCCATTGGATCTTTGAAACTGATATTAGTAATTTGTTGGTATTTAGGAAAAAGTTGCACCTGTGTAACTACTTTTTTGCTAGAAGATTGATTACCCTTTTGTTATTTTGTGATTAGCTTGTAATCATCAAAAACTATGACTTCCTCTTCAGAATGGTGCTCAAAAGATGATGATAGATCAATGTTTGAATAACAAAGATTTTGATCAGATCTAAAAATATAGTTTTCTATACAATCATGAGTTATCATAGGTTTAACTGGATTTGTAAACTCATCATAAACTTTACATGAATACATGTCTCTGGAATGTTCTGGAAATGTTAAAGAATCTGAAATAATTTTAGTTGCTTGTTGTTGTTCTGAAACTGACTCATAGTCATTACTTTCCATCTCAAAATCTGAACTGTACTGAAATTTTACTGGTTCAAATAGATAATGGTTTTCAACATCAACCTTTTCTGGGATTCTCCTTGAATCATAAATGTTCTCCTCTACCTCTAGAGCATCTTCAAACAAAGTTCTTCTCCTCTACCTCTAGAGCATCTTCAAACAAAGTTCTTAATGATCAAGATTTCCTTTCTAGCAGAAGAGGGCAAGTTTTGAATGCAATACCATAAGATAATATATCATGGAAGTTATTTCTGTAGGCCTGATCTCCAAAGGCATACCATGGTAGATGTTGCAAAATCTTCGGTTGAAAACAGACAAAGTTTCATTATGTTCTCTTTTTAAAGCACAAAAATCAGTAAGGTATGAATCTAGTGATTTGTTTTCACACCAATGTTTCATAAAAACATCATAAAACTCGATCCAAGAGCCAATGGATTCAACTCTTAGACTCTTAACCATATGGAAGCATCTATGATCAATGACTTAGAGAAAAATATCATAATGACATCTTCATGAACAATTTGAAAGCAATCAACAAAATCCTCAAAAGATTCCAAGTGCCTCTCAATTGAAACTTGATTCTCTCCAGAAAACCATGGAACATATTCATAATAGTCAAGAGGATAAGAATGAAGGAGATAAGGTAGCTTCAAAGGCTCGAACATCTTCATCCTGATTTTAATTTGAAAGGATGTGGACTGATCATGTTGAAAATCTTCATCCTGATTTTAATTTGACAAGGTTGAGAAGTTATGGAAAACAATGCCGAGCTCTGGATAGGTTTGAGATCAGTCTTAATTTCTTTAAGGTTACATGGTTGATCTGATTCTAAAGGAATTTGAATATAGTGGTCATCTTTATGAACAGAATGAGTCAAAAAGGTTGAATCAACATCTACAATGCAAGAAGGCTGCAAATATTCTTCTAAATATGGATATATAAAAGAAGGTTGATAATCATTAGAGTATACAAAACATAGGATAATTCTCTTTACATGCAAAGGGAAAAGCATGAAATAGTTAATGAAGAATAGTAACAATTCATGAAGTAGGCTGATAAATTGATACCTTGATTTAGAGTTCATCCTCTTCATCTTCTATCAAATGGATCCTTACCAATGGAGTATTTAAAGGTGGAGTCGCCATGCAGATGATTACAGTCTAGTTTAATGTTTGTCTCTTGTCTGCCATCAAGAATCAGATCTATGTCATTCTCCCAAGTAAAATATGCTTTCACTTTCATTCCCCGGAAATGACGCCAATTTGTTATCACTCCAATAAATTACTCCCTGATTGTAAAGGGTGTAATCTTGGTAAATTAAATAAATCAATAATGTGGAGGAAAGAAGGATCAAATAAGATGACATTATAAACCCTTATCCATTTAGAAATATATAAATCACTCAAAAGACGAAGGATTTCAACTATGCTGCTCAGTAGGTCTAAATCAATTTGTGGAAATGTGGAGAAGACCCATTATGCTAATGGAAATACCTATACAATAGCATATGTGAATGGCCAATGATGATAGGTAAGATACTCTTCATACCAACAGAAATATATATAATATTGCATACAATATATGGCCAGACATAACAGGAAAACACTTGTAGCTTTAGCTTATGAATGCAGTGATAGGATGACAACTATTTGGCATTGAGACAAACCTTAGAAGCAATGTATTAAAGTTTAATATACCAATGAAGAGATGGGATGAAAACCTTCTGTCATTGAATATATATAAAGTTGGAAAGAAAGGAAATGAAAAATGAACAAACAAAGTGAAAGAAGGTCGATGTCAAGATGTATTCATGGACATCTCCAAGGAATAAAAAGTACAGGTCTTCAATAATAGAACCACATTCCTCAGACTGTTTTCCTCCCTTGGTGTGTTAAAGGTCTCAGGATTTATAGCCTTTACATCACAATTTCAAGTTCCTATAAAAATGGATATGAAAATAACTAAAATTGAATATAATAAAAAGAATATGACAAGTAAAATCAATGTAGGTCGAATTGACCCTCTTAGCATTACTTGACAATCTGGAGGTGAATATCATGGAGTTCGAGATCTTTGTTTGACAGTTGGGTGATTTCTGTCAAAAATAGAAATGCCATTTGGCTTCCTTCTTTCGCCATTTGTCTTCAAAACTTAATGAGGAGGATGATTTAACTTCTGATAATTATTATCTTTAATTTTATACCATTCCCACATGTTTTAGAACTCGAAAAATGCGATCTGGGCAGAAAGAATTTAATTATGGACTCTTCTACACATTCAACGGCTCATTGGTCTTGCATTTTACCTTTTAGCCGCTGAAAGTCAGAGCTTTTCGGTGGCTCACTACACTGTCAAATTTTCCACTTATCCACCGAAAACCCTAAAATAAACTTAGGTTTAATTTAAGAAGAAAATCGATTTATACATTGAAATATCATCTTTAAGAGCTTGTCTATAAGACTTTAAATCTTAAGATTAAAAATGATTCTTCTACTTAATGCTCGTCTTATCATGTGATTTGGAAATCATTAGCAAGTTATTTTTTATCGCTAACAGATTCCACAAAAGGGGTCTATTCTTCATTAATGCATGCAAAGGTCCTCTTATTTTGATGTGGGACAACTCTCCAATCGAGGTCACTGATAAAGGAAGGATTGAACTCACAAACAAAAGCTTTGAGAATGTGTTGCACATTCCCAAACTTTCCATCAATCTTCTCTCTGTGTATCAGCTGAAACATTCTGGAACCATAAAGAGAGTAATATTCACACATGATGCAGTGGATATATATGACATGCGAACCAATTTCAGGGTTGGTACCAGTGAGGTAAATCATCAATCTAGACTTTACACATTTTCTGAATTTATTGAACCAGATTCTGCATTACTGCTTACCCATGCTGATGAAAGAAATAAGATATGGCATGAAAGGTTTGGGAATTTAAATTTAACATATATGTAATAGCTAAACAAGCAGGAAATGGTTGATGTTCTACCCGACATCCACTTCTCCAAAGGAATTTGTGAGAGATGTGTTCTTGGAAAACACCCTCAAGAGAAATTCGACAGAGGAAAGACACATAGAGCTTCCTCTCCTTTAGATATGATCCATAGTGACCTCATGGGCCCTTTTCCACATCCATAGATCATAAAATCAAGGTACATGCTCATTTTTTTTTATGATTTCTCACGCTTCACATGGATTTTCTTTCTTAGGAAAAAATCAGAGATCTTTCAACACCTCAAATATTTAAAATCCCTTTTTTGAGACATAGTCAGGAAAGAAAATCAAAATCCTCCGAACTGATAATGGGGGAGAGTATGTCAACCATGAGATCCATAATATTTTTCATTAGGAAGGTATTCAATTTCAGCACACGGTTCCCTATACTCCACAACAAAACATAGTTGCTAAGCGGAAAAATAGATCTCTAAAAGAGATGGCATATTGCATGCTACATGCAAAGTCACTTCCACAAAGATTATGGGATGAAGAACTTAATTGTGCAACCTACATCCAAAATAGATATCCCCATTATAGATCTGTCAAGGATAAGACCCCCTATGAGGCTTGGAGTGGTCTCAAACCATAAGTGACCCACTTTTGTATTTTTGATTCACGTGCATGGGCCATGATTCCCTATGAGAAGAGGAAGGAACTTGATCCACATAGAACATAGTGTATGTTTGTTGGATGCCTTGATGGTGTGAGGGGATACAAAATTATTTATCTTTACTCAGATCAGCTCATCATTGAGTGAAGTTTCCCATTCGAGGAAAGTGTCTTGCATGTACCTCAACATCTGCATGAAGACACCTTTATTCTTCCACCTATCAGAGATGATGAGCATGCACATGCCGAATCGTCTTCATATGAGAGTTATGATTTAGATGATTTAGATGATCCAGATATAGAGTCAGTATAGTCATATGTAGAGTTAGTGCATCCAGGTGAAGATGCAGAGCCAGATAAGAGGCCCAAGTGGGCCCAAACTACTCTTTAGGATGCATGGGATCTTATTGGTGATCCAGCTGATACTAGGATGACTTGATCTGACTTTGAGGATCCTCCTCTTTCACTCACTACCACTGAACCATTTCCACCCAGGCATATTTTCTTGGTTCAGTATTCATATCCACAGTCTTATGGAGAGGTTGTTGGAAATCACTTTTGGGAATCCACCATGAAGGAGGAGTACAACTCCTTCCTCGAGAACCAGACTTGGGATATGGTTCCCCTTATTTCTGAAAGGAAAATTTTTAGGTGCAGATGGGTCTATAGGACCAAGAGTGTAGTGGATGGACATATTAGTAGATACAAATCCAAGCTAGTTTCCAAAGGCTTTCAACAGGTGCATGCCATTGACTATGATGAGACATTTTCTCCAGTAGCGAAGATGGATTCCATATGTTTGGAACTTTCCATTGTGGCATCCAAGGGATGGGAATTCCATCAGATGGACGTGAAGAATGCATTTCTTCATGGTGATCTCTCTGAGGAGATCTACATGGAGTAGCCCTAGGGATTTATGAATGATTCATCTTTGGTATGTCTACTGAAGAAATATTTTTATGGCCTCAAGTAGGCTCCAAGGGAATGGTATGCCAAGATGGAATCCTACCTGTTGTCACAGAAATTTGTACATTGTAAATCAGACCCGAATGTTTACATGCTCGGGATGGGTGATTAACTTCTACTCCTAGTTCTGTATGTTTATGATTTTTTTATCATTGATTTCTTGACTTCAATGATTGTTGCAGTTAAGAGGATTCTACATGAAAATTTCTTGATGATGAACATGGGCCCGCTACATTTATTCCTTGGACTCAAGATCAGTTAGGATGCATCATGCATCGAACTATCTCAGGCCAAGTATGCACGAGATATCCTTAAGAGATTTCACATGACAGACTGCAAGTCTACCCCGAATCCTTTCCTATCAGGAGTCAAACTTGAGGATGGTGGGGGCACTCCACTAGTTGAAAAAACAATGTACATATAACTAGTGGGGATCTTATTGCATCTCACACACTTCAAACCAGGCCTCTCCTATGCAGTTGACATAGTCTCCAGGTTCATACAAAATCCACATGAGCTACATTGGAAGGATGAAAAGTATATCCTTCGATATGTATAGGGAACCAGCACCTTTGGGATTCACTATTCAATAGAATATACATTGGGCCTCATCGGGTTCACTGATTCTAACTAGGCTGGCAATAGCATTGATCGCAAGCCCACATCTAGTTACTCACTTATTCTTGGTTCCGATCCTATATGTTGGTCGAGAAATAAGAAGGATGTTATTGATGTTATTGAGCTAGATTATAGAAGGGTAGTTAACATAACCATTCAGGCTATGTGGCTACAACATTTTCTCACTGAGTTGGGCATTCAATTTCATTGATTGACTGTCATAAGGTGTGACAACTAGAGCACTCTGAATTTTTGTAGAGATCCAGTTCATAGGCATCAGATGAATCACATCGATATCCACATGCACTACAAACATGACTTAGTACATGAGGGGATCATCGACTTGCAGTTCTATCCTTCAGCAGAATACACTGTAGACATATTCACCAAGACCTTCACTAAGAAGAAGTTCCATTCTCTGCGCAGTCATCTTGGAGTGAAGGACAGAGTTTCCTAGCAACTGTCAGTTCTTATTTTTACATACATTGTACCTAGAGGGGGGGGTTTCCCATGAGGTTTTCCCTCTTTCCTCATTCTATTTCAGTGTATCTTTTGTGTTTCGGTACCTAACATGGCCTCATTGCTAGGACCCATTCTTTATTTTCACCATAGTGATGTTCAGGGGGGGTGTTGGAGTTACTTCACACACACCTAGGATTTATTTTTCTTAAGGTTCTTCCTATGTTTATTAATCATTATTCAGTCTCCTATATTTTAGGAAGAATATTCTCTTCAATTTTCACTTCAGTTTGATCAGTTGAGGGGAGTCTAGATGCTACATTGGGATTATCACCATGTAGCATTTGGATCATCACCAACTAATGTGCATTGTCCTTAGGATCATCACCAGACTAGCGCATTACCCATGATTCCATGATCTACTCCTTACTTCACTCGGTTTCAGTCAGTTAACCAAAGATGGATAGACTAGTTAACTCAGCTCGGTGGAAGTTCACTCTCGTAACTGCTCGAGAGACTAGAATAGGTGAGTTTACTCCCGTAACTGCTAGTGTGTTTCCAAATCACTCTAGACCATGACTATGGCACATAAACTTCTCCTTCAGTGTGCATTGGTTGAGGTATACAGAGTATATCATGTGTAAATGATCATTCATTCATTTGGTTAATGAGAATTATTCCATTATTTCTCTCTTTCTTCTCTTTTCTTGTATTTTCTCTACAACTATGTATGTCAATTCCCAACTGGATATATTCTTTTCATATTCAACACATTTACAGGGAGGAATGACACATGTTCAGAGGTAGTTGGTTGCATTAACAATCCAGTTGGATGAGCTGACCAAGGGAAAGGAAAAACAAGAACAATTTTGGTGTATGAAGTGCCAGACAAAAGGTCATCAGAAGGAAAAATGCACAACATTTGCACAGTATCTAGAAACAAGGGTGCCAAATATGCTACTCAGAGGAGGATACTATGAGATATGTAGGAAATGGGGCCATCATCCCACTCAGTTCACATTACTCTAGAAATATCAAAGTACCCCAAATAATTTGTTTTTCAATTTTTCCAAGTTGGTAGGACATGAAGAGAAGGATTTTCATGCGTTTGGCTTACTAAGAGAATGCACATCGGATATATACAAGATCTAAGAAGATAATACCAATGCAAATGGGAATAACACCCAATATAACATTCAACAGGGTTTTAATCAGGGGAACATAGAAAGTTTAGGTAGAGGCTGAGGTAGAGGAAATTTCTATAGAGGAGGAAGAGGCCCGATTATTTGCTATAACTATAATCAACCTGGACACTTGGCCTGATATTTCCATAACCCATGTACCACATGAACATATTGCAGAGAACTAGATCATGCAATGAAAGACTATCCACAACTAGTTGCAAAATGGCAGGCTAGAGGCAACCCAAATTAGAATCAACATCAGAACCAGAATGTGCAGATGAAATCAAACGAAAGACACAGTGAAGGACCAAAAATTGTAGTTGTTACTCGTGGACCTTGGACAGGCATAAATATGGGAACTCAAGGAAACCAAACAGATCAATGGGTAAACAATTCAGCAGGACCAATGCCAACATTCAACCCATAACAGGAAAAAGAGACATATTAGCGCGCACGAAAGGAAATACTTGAACCACATGGGGAAGCATCAATGTCATTGTTACCTCATCTAAAAGACCCAATGGTACCTGAAAAGTCAAGTGCACAAGTAAGTACACTAACTGAATTATTAACGAGTTGTGTATAACTGATGATGGATAGAACTATGCTCAATATATTATACAACATGATTGATCACTGTGGAAAAGGTGGGGACACCCCTGTCACACAACGAATGGTAAATTAGGTACTCCGCAGGAAGAGAACCAATGAGGAATTCAAGTTTAATGTGCAGATTTGGGAATACGATGTGGATAATGTTATTCTAGACTTAGGATTGGATGTGAATGTACTACCTAAGAAGACATGGGAGATGATGGCAAAACCTAAATTAATATGGTCCCCTATCCAGTTAAGGCTCACGAATTAACATAAGATAGTCTCCATTGAGAGACTAATGGGAGTACACGTGAACATAGATGGGATGCACAACATGGCAGATTTTGAAGTTGTTGAGATCGTAGATGATAGTCAACCATATCCATATTTTACGGGATTAGAATGGGCGGTTGATAACAAGAAAATTATTAACTTGAAAATATAGGAGATGATGTTCAAGGTTGGGGATCTAAAGGTTACTGCACCCTTGGACATATTAGAAGGGAAGAGATACACAAAGTTAGTAAGAGTGAATGCCATGGATAATTTATATAATCTAACTGCATGGATGGAGGATTTTGTCGATCCAAAAATGGATGGTGCACTCAGTTGGAGAAGTTTCAGTTCGTGTGCATCTGGTTCAGAAGTTGGCCTAGAGAATTGGTAGCAAAGGATGAATGAAGTATCAACTATAATATGTGCGCATACAAGCTGATATTTTCATTGGATTGGCACAAAAATATATGACCCACCCAGGTACAATGGACTAACTGATATTAATATGTTTATAAAATCATTTTATTTGCAGGTACCTGAACAATAGAGGATTTTAGAAATAGATTTCGTCTTAAAAGAAATTCCATCTAGATGGTGGGACACACATAAAAAGGGTATTAATTACTGGGAACAATGTAGCATACTGATGAAGATACTCTTGGAGCCCGAGGAAGAAAAAGGTGTGCATGAATAAATAGGAGAGGGTGACCTGACGAGTCAAATAAACCGATGAAGATATTTATGGTGCTTAGAAGTAGAGACAGAGTGGCCACACCAATTCATACACACGTTGGATACAATATCGAGGAATTGGTATTTAGAATTGGATATGTGCAGGGAGACAAAAAAATGGTAAGGATTGGTCCAAAGATTTGAAATCACACTCTAATTTGAACATGGAGTCCCCTCCATACATACAACACTACAAGCCATCCAAAAACATTTCTTCTCAAAGGTAGAATCGGTGGAAGAAGAACCCTTAGGCAGTGCACAAAAATCCAAATTAATGGTCCAAAAGCTATTGGAACGTTATAATGTTACGGAGGAGGAATACAAGGATGAAGATCCCAGGAATTTTTAGGTACCAGACATAGAAGGAACACACATAGTAGAAGGGCTAGGGATGGTATCCATCACATACACACAACCTATAAACACAAAGAAAGTCAACATTGGGACAATGGAGAATCCCACGTTTGTGCAAATAGGAGACTATTGGAATGATGAGACAATTGAGAAGGTGGCATACTTATTTGGGAATATCAAGAATTATTTCCAACCACATTCTCCAAGATGAAAGGGATATCATGTGATTTAGTTGAGATGAAGATTTTGAAACTTGGAGCCAAGACAATACGACAAATACCTACAGATTGAATCCGAGATACAAGGAGAAGGTGAAGGTTGAAATAGACATGATGCTAGACATAAGAATTATTGAACCGATAGAAGAGTTTGAATGGATTAGCCCAATGGTGGTGTAGGAAAAGAAGACTAGAGGAATTCATATCTAAATGGATCTAAGGAAGTTGAATGATGCACGCTTACATGACCCATTCCCAACACCATTCACGGATGAGGTACTGGAGAACCTAGTAGGTCAAGAAATGTATTCAATTACTAATGGAGTCTCTAGTTACCATCAGATAAAAATTGCATAGGAGGATATAAACAAGGCCACATTTGCAA
>SNQJ01S0181217.1:0-19298 GCA_010110895.2 Picea sitchensis
ATTAGACCAAGTAGATCTTCACTAACTCCTAAGTGTCTAAATATCCTAACAGAAGCAGGGTGGATTTCCAAAATAAAATCTAGGCCCCATTGTTGAAAAGGTCTTGAAGCTACCACATGCTTCAATGGAAAAGACTTGAACTGATGCTTTCCAGAGAAATTTTGACACTTAACGCAAGCCATGATTTTATAACAAACATCAATGAAGAGGCCAGGCCAAAAATATCTAGCCCTGAGAATCTTGTAGGTTGTGGTTCTCCAGAAGTGATGCCCCCCACATAAAATATCATGAAAATCATACATGATATTTTGGGCTTCTTGTGGGTCTAGGAATCTCAACAACACTCCTAAAGGGTCTTTCCAATATAAGATTTGATCATCAGACAATATTTAATTGATTTGAGTTTCAAAAATCTTACCTTGCTCTTTTCCATGCCATCAGGTGGATGCAACTTCTGTAGGAAAAATATAATGTCTTTATACCAAATGAATCCTGCCAATGGGGGTGTGGCTTGAGGATCTTTATCACACAAATCAGCTTGTTGATTCTTTGAAAAAATGTTGATGAAATTGACCCCCAAAGATTTACAATTAGATTCAGCTAACAACCTAGCTAAACCTTGACCTTTAACCAATTTGGTAGGCTTTTTTTCAAGATCAAATTCAAGGATCTTGGCAATCCACTTGCTCCTTCTTCCATCTATGTCAGGATGAATGAGGATATCCTTCATAGAATCTGAAGGGACATATGCAATGACTTTTGAATGTAGCACATAAACTCTAAAAGCTTTGAGAGATTTAACCAATGCATGGGACTGATTTTCCATGATGTCATATTTTATTTCAGCATCTCTCAGTGCCCTACTGAAAAAGGAAATGGGTTGCTCTAACCCTTCAACATTATTTTGCAATAAAACAACCGCTACTGTGTCAGATGAAGAAAACGAGAAAATCATAAACTCCTTGGAGTAGTCGGGACTGATAAGCATAGGTTCTTCAGTCAAGGCCTTCTTTATTTGATTGAAAGAATTATGAACTTCAGAAGTCCACTTGATCTCACTTCCCTTCCTCAGCATGGATGTGATAAACTTTACCAACTCAGCAAAATTTGAAACAAACCTTCTCAAAAAATTATTTTTTCCCAAGAAGGACTGAACTTCTTTCTTGTATCTAGGGGATGACAAAGTTTGGATAGCTTCTACCCTTCTTGGATCAATCCTTACCCCCTCAGCTGACACAATGTGCCCCAATAGTTTCCTTTCTTTCATGGAAAATAATGACTTCTTTGGATTTAACGATAGACCAAACTTTCTGCATTTCAAAAAGACCCTTTTCAAATGGTCATGATGTTCTTTATCAGATTTTGAGAACACTGTTATGTCGTCCAAATAAATGACCACAAAATTTTCCCTTTCTCCAATAAAAGCTATGTCCATGGCTCACTGAAAGGTTTCTCCTGCATTCATCAATTGAAAGGGCATCTTAGCATACATGAATGTACCCCAAGGAGTGGTGAAGGTTGTCTTCTCTCTGTCTTCAGGCAAGACAAAGACTTGATTGTAACCAGAAAATACATCAGTCATAGACATTCTTGATGCCCCTGTCACCCTCTGTAATTTTTGTTCCATCTTAGGCAAGGGGTAATTGTCTTTCTTAGAGATTCTGTTTAGATTTCAGAAATCCACACAAAGTCTAATTTCTCCATTTTTATTTCTCACTAGGACCAAGTTGGCCATCCATTCAGAATACCTCAAAGGAATGATAATCTGGGCATCCAAAATCGTTTTTACTTCTTTCTCCATAATGGGTAGAAACATAGGATTTATTTGTCTCAACTTCTTCCTAAATGGCTTGGACTCTTCCTTCAATGGGATATTGTGCTCAATGATACTTGTGTCATATGTCCTGAGATCTTCATATTTCCAGGAAAACACATCAACAAACTCTTTTAATGGCTCAGCATATTCGTCCCTCTGCCCTCTTGATAATCTTCTTAACAACTTGACAAATTTGGGATCTTTCTCTATACCAATATTCTACTCAGTTATATCAACATCATTAGTTGGGCCTTTACTTTACTGCCACATCGTTCCCATCGAACAATCTTTCTAAATGAACTAGTCCCTTTGGAATGTGGTTGCTAGGCAGCTAAAAAATATGGTGATTAGCAATTTTATTTAAAAATACATCAGCATGGGGGCTACTTTCAGAATCATGATCCTGATCTATGTGTAATGCAGAGAACTCACCAAAAGACTCAAGAAAACTTATGATCTCAATATCATCCTCAAATACCTTCCAATGCTTGACACTATCATGTATAGAGGGTCTATATTTCACCTCTATATCATACTTGAGTTTAGGTGGCAGTGGTATTATGAAATGGCTTGTTGAAATAGCCAAAGCATTAGCCATGGTATTCTCCCTTCTTGGAATAAATGAAATGTTGAAAGCTAAGAAGAAATTCTCAATTAGGTCCCACACCTCATTCCTATAAGTCCTAAGCCTAGGGTTCTTAGCTTGATGAATATTTTTGATCTGATGAAAAATTAGCTTTGCATCTCCAAATACCTATAACTCTTCTATACCCATGTCCTTTGTATCCCTTAAACCTAAAACAAGAGCTTCATACTCTGCCACATTGTTGGTAGCTTCAAATTCTAAATTGTAGGACAAGGGTATGGTCTCTTGACATGGTGAAACAACGACTACTCCAATACCAACACCTTCCTTAGAAGAGGCCCCATCAAAGAACATCTTCCAAATATGGGTAGTTGGAGGGATTTCAGAAAAAGAAATGGATTTTTTTTCTAATTTCAAGAGGAGGTTCAGGAGTATCAGTCAGCTCCAATATGTTGTATCCCAAATCAATGTCAAAATAAAAAATAGGATGGTTGGTGGGGTTTTGTCATCACTGATGATGTATGCGATATGTGCTTCCCTGTAAAGTCTCCTTTTCTCACCCCCAAATACAAGAATTGTGGTGTATGAAAGGTCCATCTGCAAGGTTCCCCCCAGTCTCTTTATCCAAGACATAGACAAGAGCATCCCAAACTTAGGGGGAACATCAGCCACTACGATATCCATGACTATGTTCTTCATTGGAAACTGGAACAAGGACACGGCCAGGTCTTTGATAACCCCAAGGAACTTCACCTTTTTGGATTCGAAGGAATACATATTGTGATAGGTTTTTGTAACCTCCAACCCGAGCTCTTCCATGACAATCTTAGGTATAAGATTGTGAGATGTCGTTGAATCCATCAAGAAGTTATGAAACACCTTATCATGGATGTTCAATGAAGTGTAGAAGGGCGGGGAGGAGTCATCTCTATCCTCTATCAAAGGCCCTAACATGACAAATGTCTTTTCATCTTGGAGGTTAACTGAGTTTGTGGAGGGAGGTGCAGGTTCGGGCTAATTTTTTTTTGATAGGCACATTTTGAAATCCTCATTCTTGACTAACTCCGAGAGAGGTATGGGGACTATAATCATTTGAATCTCATGCTAAAGGATAAAAGAGGAGGGAGGCTTCAAAATCTCCTTCACCTCTAGGATAGGACCTTTTACCACTGGTGGAGGACTATGTGCTTTCCTCTCTTTGTTGTTGTCTGCCATATCTTTACAGGGTTTCTCGACTCTAGAAGGCTGCTCAGAAATGTCAGGCCTTGCTTATTTCTTCTTGGATTTGAGGTTACATCTATTCGGATCGTTGTTGGTCTTTTCTCCTTTTCTCATTTCATTTAGTTGATCACTCATGAGGGCCTCTTCGTATGCAAACTGAGTTAAATGAAGGGACGAAGAGGTATCTCCAAGGCAATGGATCTCAAGATCAACATATTCTTCCTCTTTATCTTCATCAGTAACCAGGTTATTTCGGGGAGGAGTTTGGATTTTATGATCATCTATGTCCCTGTTTCTCTAATCTCTTTGGATGATCTAAGGGGCATTAGTTGGTATTTTGAAACTACCCCTATTCTCAGTATTTTGGGAATTCCTATAGCTCTTCTTTCCTTCTAATTCGATCTTTTCCATTCTAGCAGAAAGTGATTTTAGCAGCTTGGCCACTTCATCCGTTTGAGGGGGGGCAACAGAGGAACTGAAGTCGGAGTTTTAGACCTACCTTTTCCTCTGTCTCTATCATCTTTACCCCTAAGTTTGTCAGCTTCTGATATATTGGATTCTACTTCAAGGGTTTCATATTGCATATGAGCCAAGGAGGTAGCCCTTCTTTCTCTCAACAGGAAGCAAAAATCAGGGTTGAAAGAACTAGCATAAGTCATCTCGACAGAGGTTTCTGTAGGTTTAACTTCAACAGGAATAATTTTATACATCTTATTAAATATCTTCAAGAAGTCTTAAACAGATTCCCCCTCTTCTCTCTTAAGTGCCCTGAATTTTGTAATATAATAAAGGAGATGTTTTTTATTCCCCCAATGTCTTAAGAATGAGTCATCCAGAGAAGCAATCACATCAATATATCCAGGAGGCAAGTCCTTAAACCAATCCATGGCATCACCATCAAGGTTCTGTACAAAAACTCTCATCCACACATCTTCATTTTCGATGGCATGAATCTCTACAAATCTATAAAAGGATGCAATGTTCTCTTCTGCAGTCACATCTCCCTCCCATGTGAATTGGGGCATGTACTTAAGGTAGTCTGTGGCTGGGAGAGCATTCATAGGTTGAGGTAAAACTATAGGGGCGTATCTGGAAGCCAATATCTTAGCCATCATGTTCCTAGGAGGATTAGCACTTGTCATTTGGACGTGAACTGGAGGAGAACCCAGAGGATATGGAGTTCGAACAGGTGAGACTGGGGTTGTGATTCTGTGAGAAAAAGGAAAAGGCTAAGCGTTAAGAGATAAAGATGAGGAGCTATAGGTAATAGAGGTTTCCCTTTCTATAACTATAGAAACTCTAATAGGAGGAGGAGTAGGAAAGTCTTATAAGGTAAAATATCTCTCCTTCCACTTCACAACTTCGGGGGAGAAAGGGGTTTCAAATATCTCTCATTCCAAACCAAGATTAGGAGGGGAGAAATTGGCAAGAAAACTCCCAAAATTTAAATTTCTTGAAACTCTAGCAGTTTGTATAATAGGAGAATCAGAAACAGTTACTGGAGTTTGTAAAGAGGGATTATGCAAATTATCAGAAAAAGTTGGTACAACAGTGAAGGTACCTTTTTGAGCGATCTTTCCCTTTATGATAATTTCCTCTGGGTCAACTTCAGATGTTTCTAGAGGAAGCAGTGAAGTGCACCTCATGTGTCTGCCTTTAGGATCCAAAACTGAAGAAGTGGAGTCAAAACAGTGGAGTCACCAGGGGAAAGTTGCAATCTTCAATGATATTGATATTTGATGCACCTTCAGAATCAGAGCTTCTTTGTCATTCTATCCCAAGGAAATATCTTCAATTCGTTCCCCGACAACGGTGCCAGAAATGTTAGGACTAGAAGTCACCTTCATATTTCACAGAAGGTAATCCCAATACCCATCAGTTTATACAGTAAATTTAAATGAGTTTTAGGTGATCAAATGGAGAGGACTCAATGATAATAACGTTCTAACTCAAAAATCTGGACTAGCATGCATAAGCAATTGAGGACTGGAATCAATTTCAGTCAGTAAGTTGGAGTAAGGGTGAATAGAGGGAAGACTTTGGTGAGAAGAGTGTAGAGGTTTTTCATGGACCTCATGTCTTCCAGTAGCCTAAGGAGGAAAAAATTAAACACAAGATCCTCTTGAATTCAAATTTCAAAGAAACTGAAAGAAATTATAAGAACACTATAATCAAACATTCATCATAATACAATCACAACCATTCATGTGAATCATTAAATCATGAACTCTTTCAGTATCAGAGGGAAACAAGATGGAGAAAGAAAGCTGACTTAGATTAACCAAGATGTCTCAAAAACAAATACATAACCAGAGAACCAGTGTTCTTCATAGAAATATTACAATAGGAGGGAGCCTAGCTCAACCATTCGACCTTAACAAATTATCAAAACTCAGTATATATACTCAAATGTTGCAACCACTAGGAATGTGATCAGATCATTGCCTTCAAATCCTTCATTCAGCGCCCACTCTGTCAGGTTTTGCAGACCTCATTATGTCAGACGTGAGCCATGCATAGTTATGTGCTTTACAGGAAAAAATGCCCATAAGGAAGCTTCAGATCGTAAGTGTGCCTTCATGGCTTCTCTCTGCAATGTTTTTCCATTTATGGGATGAGGAAAGGTATCAACTGTTTCCCACAATCTTCAATAATTTTCTTCATTTGGATTAGGACTGGGCCTGACACCCATAACTATTCTCAGAAGGTGCCAATGACTTCTGTGAGTCCATCCTGACACCTCAAGGCCATGAATGGTCTTTGTCTGTGAAAAATGAGAGCTTTGCAGGTGGCAGTCTAATAGAATATGCGTAGGGGTGATGTGGATTGAGGGGCTTGGCGAAACATCGCATGGCCCAATGAGTGAGCGACGATCATGTGGAAGGAAGGGATTGGGGGAGAGGAGGCTGGGATGAGGTTGCGGTGGCAAGGGAAAGGAACAGGTGGTAGAGGAACGAGGGAGGTGTGTTAGGCGGAGAGGAGGTGACGTGTAAGGGAGAGTGGAATGTGAGTGGTACAGGTATCGGGAGGTGAGAGGAGGTATCAAGAAGGGAGATGTGATAGGTGGAGAGAGGGTGCTTGAGTTTCTTAGGCCTCCAATCTTTTTTGTTTTCCCTGTGGAAATTGTGGGCAGAATGCCACATGACTTACACCATAATGCTCTTGAGGGTAAACCTCAATTTTTGTCTGATTCTTAAGAAAAAGTCTGCAGATCCTTGTGTTAACATTGTGAATGAAATAGATTTACCAATGAAGAGGTGGAGGAAGATTCAATCACACATGAATATTTTTCTGATTCTTCTATCCAAGAGGAATATTTTCAAGATTATTTTGATGATAATGTTGATGATAGCAAGGTTGTAGATACATATGATATTCTGTCTGATATTTCTAACAGTTGTTGTTACGATTAAGTTGTTGTTCCAAACTCCAATAAAGGTCAACCCATTTATGAGAATCACCCAAATGATTTAGAGGAGCAGATATCTACATCAACACATATGGCCTTTTACAACAGTGACCATGTTTATGAAAACTATGAATCATATTTTCTGGAGGGTAGTGAAGCAGATGTTTTGGGTGATGTACCAGAGGAATAATCATTTCCTTATATTCTTAAGAGTGGATAATTTTCAGTTTTTGACCATGAATCACAAGAAGATAATTTGGTGGAAGAGTATCCATAAATAAATGATTTGGATCATTCAAAATCTCCCCAAGTCTGAGTTGAAATCTTCTTCAATATCTATTTTTGGTTGAAGAAAATCAGGCAAGATCGAGTAGTTCCATATTTTTTGTTATGAATCGAAGATCTATTTTATATTTAGGTTTGTTGATAGAATTGATTTTTCCTTAAAACTTGTAATAGCCAGGATATTGGAGGGGGTTATATAGTTTATGTTTTGGAATAAGAGAGGAGGATTGGATCTTGAGCGGGGAATCTTTCATGTGAGGTCAAGAGGTTCAAGGGAGACTTTGGGGTAGAGATTGTTATTTATTGTAAGCCTATGGACATTAGTTTATTTTATATTTGATTATAAGAGATCCATATGAACTTTGCTACCAGTTTGTAAAACTCTTTGTTTTTCATTTATGGGTGAAATCATGAAGATGGGTGTCTATTTTGCTTGTTTTATGAGAAACAAAAAACTATATTTTAACAAGTTCTTCAAATTTCGGCATACAAAAGTATTTTTTTTATTTAGAATTTCACTTTATAGTAAAAACAAAAATTGTGAAGAATTTTGTTGTCTTTCCAATGACTATTTTTCAATTTTTTTTTATCAATATTTGATATGCCAAATTGACAATTGTTTAACAATATGTTCCTTAAACATGAAAGGAATGATAATGCATTATTTTTTCCCCGAACAATGTATCTATTATTAAACTTTTTTTTTTAACAAACTAAATATACTGCAACAATTCACAGAGACTCTATTTTATTATGACTATAATTTGAATCTAACGGATGACTATTATAATTTCTAGAATTTTTTTAAGTTGACCAAGATGGAAACGTTGCAAATTTTAAACACATGTTTTCCCCCACCTTGTATCTATCTTAATTTTTACTTAAAAGTAAAATATAAAAATACCCTTTTGAAAAGAATAGTTTAAATATTATGAATATAATTGTTTCTAAATTTTTCACTGTGTATTTTTAGAGATACGAATATTTCATTTCATTGAATCACAATGCCAGCTGAAAAATATTATGCATTGATTTTTTTTTAAATTAAATAAAATTAGATAAAAATAATGAAAATGAAAAAACATTATAGGAATTGAAAGTAGATTCAATTTTGCAAATGCTGGTGTAATTTTCGAAACCAAATTCCGAGTATTTGCAGGAGTCTGCAACCTCCAAAGTTCAGGTAAGCTAGAGGGAATTCTCTGGTTGCTACAAATAGTCTCATTCTCTAGTTTTCGGGCAAAAGAATATTTCAGCCGTAAAACATTTCTTTCGGCTGGCAAACATAATTCTAATGGAATCTGTCAAAATTAAACGGTTTCCAAGCTTTTCGGTCGAAAAAAGCTTTTTTTGGCCGAAAGATGGGTGAGTGAATCCATCGGATGGAAAAAATGAAAAGACATGTCATATCGTTTCATTTCACGCCAAATCGTATAAATACGCTTTCGTCCGAACACATTTAACACAATTCATCGCTTGTTTCATGGTTTTCTAAGCACCTAAACAAAGTTTCGAATCATCCTTTTCATTTTTGTTGAACAAGGTAGTTGATATTTGTTCAAGTTTTTATTGGAATAACAATTTATATATTGAAAGATAAATGTGGAGAATTTTTTCAAGGTGAAGCCTTTTTTGAACATAAAATTATTGATATTATTTTTTAATAATTTTTGTGACAATGAAGTTATTTTGAGACTATTCTGAAATGTTGATTTTGTTAAAAACTTTTACAGATAACTATACTCATGGGAAACAAAATTTTGTGCAAGAAAAAATTTGATCGCACTCGAGATGAAACTCACCATAACGATCAAAGGAAAAAGCATTATTGGAGAAATAAACGGGAACGCGAAAATATTGAAGAAAGAAACAATGATAATGTAAATAACGATTTTCAACAAGAAGATGTCCAACCAGGTATGCATGCACATATTGTCTATATTAAAATTATAGAATTCAAATTTAAAATAATTTTTAATATAATTGATTGTAATTAGAATTTGATATTTTTCAAAAAACATAAATAGATTTGTCTCATAACATTGATAAAGACGTTGAAACCGAAATTGAAGCAAAGACAAATCACCTATAGGTATGTACATAAATTTAGATAATACAAGATGAACACTTGTATATAGTTTAGTGAAGTTATGTTAGGGTTTTATTTTTTAATATAAACTTTAAATTGAAATATGTAGGAGAATCTATCAACATTGATTATGAAATATTAGAAAATGTTGATACTGACAAATTTGGGAAGAAAGAAGCTAAGCATTATATAAGATATCGAACTAAGAATATGTATAATAATTTTTTCAAAGATGAATCAGTAACAATACACGCTCAACTTTTACTCTATCTAATAAAGTCAAGAAAGTTAAAAGATGCTACATCATTATTAGGTATTCAAAAGTCGACAAAAGATACAAAGGTGAAACAATGTCTTTGACAATATAACTAATGTATTAAAATCTTTTGGAAAATCTCGAAAAAAAAATGTCAGTGTTGCATGTAGAGTGATACAAACAACAGTTCTTTCATCTAGCAATATAAAATATTGTTTGACACGACACATGGAAACAACAATGGGAACGTCAAGAAACACATTGTGCAAACATAGAAAATTTTGATTGCAAATAGATGCAAATGATGAATTGGCTTGTTGGCCATTGATTTCTAGACAACCCTACAAAGATAGACTTGCAGAAAATGTTAAATAATTGGCCTGTAATTGTTGGTTGACAGAATTTCGTGTTTCACCACATACAAGGGATGTGTTGCGACAAATAATAGCATGAAAACAATATGAATAACATCGAAAACATATATTTCCAATGACACAAATAGAATTGTTCAATAAGTTCAAAGAAGAGCACAAAGAAGTTAAAATTTCCATCAATACATTTGTGCAACAAAAACCATGGTTTGTTAGATCCATCATTGTTCGTGACACTTGTTGTTGTCGTTATCATGTGGAATTAGAGTTATATTATGACACTTTTCTTGATTTTGGTAAAATGTTATGGCCAAGTTCACCTCCTCCTTCCACAGTCCGTGCTTTTATATCTGAAATTCTATGTGAAAGAGAAGGTGATGAATTATTTTACCAAAACAAATGTGTTGGTGGAAAGAAATGTGATCGTTGTGGAAATATAAGTTTGTTTCACTCGAAGTATCCTATTGATATGAATGATCAATCATTTTCTAATATAACAGTCAATTGGAAGAGATATGAATATATCAACAACACAACTCCACATTCTTCAAATGTTATTTCCAAAAGGATTGATTTGAAAGTAGATAAAATCTATGTGATATATTTTTTGAAGAAGTTTGAGGAAGAAATTTATAAATACACCAAGCATTCACATAGAGCTCGATGTCAAGACCTACAATTCAAACAATCTCGTGAAGTGTTTCCACTAGGGACAATTTTATCTGTATTTGATTTTGTAGAGAATTACACATTACTTGTACAAAAAGAAATACAGAGTGAATATTATCATTCTGATCAAGTCACTATATTTGTTCACGTTCTATATAGACATGTTCAACAAAGTCTTGATAACATAGAAAGCACCAATGAAAATGTACATGTTATTAAAGAATATCATTTTTATATAAGTGACGATCGAGCACACAACACACATTATGTACAACATTGTTAGGATAAATTTTATGATTCATTGAAAGAGCGTGGAATCGGATTTGATCGACATTAGATATGGTAAGAATCGTGTGCGGGTCAATTCAAATGTTCATTATCATTCTATTGGTTGTATCGTCTTCATAAAAAATCAAACATTACACATTGTTGGAATATTTTTTAGACTGGTCATGGAAAAGGAGAGCACGACTGTGTAGGGGCATGTGTAAAACGAACTCTTCAAAGGTATCAGATGAACCCTCATGTCGATCGATTTGAATCCACTGATCAAGTTGTTGAATGGTGAAAAATGGCGCTAATCCATGAAAATAATTCGTCAAGGGATGTGCATAGGTGTGTCTATATATACATGTTACACATGTACACATGATATTTTTATTCACATGGTCAAATTTATATTCAATCCTTGATCATTTTCTTGAGAGATTTCAAGTTAACAAGTTCTTGTCTTGTGCAGGGTTTTTTGGTATGTTGGAATCCAAGATGTAAATAGATCAATACCATATGAATCCGGTACAATACATGGGAGACGAAAAATGCATTCCGTTAAAAAAAACGCTATCAAAATGTGTGTGCATTTGATAGAAGAAATGAGTCTTGTTTTTGTTCAGTTTGATAGAAGAAATGAGAGGCTAGGTGCACTTCTAGCTTGGGAAAAAATGAATTTACTGATGTGTGAAGATGTTGGGAAAGGGAAAAGGTCTGAGTTTCGACAGTGCTATACATTTTCTTGATCAGAACCTTGGTATCTCATGAACCTTTTATCTTTGTTATCGAATCATGGAACCTCCAAGATGGCATGTAAGGATAGTTTAAGCCAGGAACAATATGAAAAACAAAGGAGAACTGATGTTTGTGGTTGAAATTCGATGCTCAGGTGAACCTTTTAACCTTATACAATTACTCCTCACAACCTCCTCACTAATGTTGATGATAATCATTGTAATTAGTTGGTAGAAATAAATTATACAAGAATCTAATAATAAAGTTGAAAAATTGAAACTCTTCGAGCTATCAATGCTTAATGAGGATATGTCAGAACCAATGTTTCCAACAAGAATCGACTCGGTAGTATACCAACAGGAAGAGTTACTAGAAGGGACTATCTTGTAGAGGAAGGTTCGTGAAACCCAAAGAGGATCATGGGAACTATTGCATATTGAGTTAAAAGGGAAGTGCCAGGAAAGTGACTCAAAGTCGACTTGGGACTCAGCCTTCGATTCAAATTTTGTTCAAAAATGAAAATTACATAAAATATGACAATTTAATTTATATATTTATACCATCGATACCCGATGCTGAAAAGAACATTTAGAACGTTTATAGAAAGAGGCAGTTTGATGCAGTCTGCTAGTTGTAAAAATTGTAAGATTGAACTTAAAGGATTTGTAGGTTAATTATGAAGGTATCCTCTAGACAATTCGACCGCGTCTGGAAATGAAATGCATACTGAGTTGACACAAAAACAAATAATATAAAAGGGGAGGTGCAGCGATACAAATATCCAAGGCCCAGAGTTAAAAAAAAATACCAAGACGCAAATAAGGAGATAAGAAAACGCAGTGAGCAAAAAGGCATCTAAACGCAAGCTGGTCACTGATCGAAACGAGAAGGCGTGAGGAAATCAAAGGGTTTCAAGATATTTTTAAGGTGGTCTCACAATAAATGGGCAAGGTCAGGAAACAAATTAAAGAGCGAAGAACATAAAAATTCACCCATAGATCCATAAATCATTTTCCATATTCCATCTAATATAAAACCACATAAAAATTAACTAATTACACTTGCAAATTTAGAAATGTGTACCTTAAGTGAAGGAGAAGGCTACACTACTATTGTCCCTCACTTGCGCTCCCTCCAGATCCTTCTGTCTAACTGATGAGACCTCACCGGTACCACCCAGCCAACACTAGGGGTACTCTTCTCCCCATAACCCCCACCGAGCCGCAAAGGGGACACACACACAATAACAACCAGTGTTAGCTCCCAGATCACCTCGCAAGGTCGAGCTACCACTCATTACCCCAGCTAGGTATCCCAACTCTCACAAGAGAAATTCAGTCAAGATAAAATTTCGGCAACGTAACCCTACGCAAGCCAGATCTGATCCATACTCCTTCTTCGCCATCCTTTTTATAGAGTTTTCAAGCGATTAGTTTCCCAAAACCTCATTAGATTCCTTTTTCATTTAATTAATTAGGAAAAAACTCCCCCGTACACATGTCGCTCGATCTCCTAGTTGCACCAAAAAATCAAATTTATTAATTAATTAAATTTTCCTGTTTCCCTCACCCACCTAAAAGCGTTCCTAAAAATGCTCCTCGATGTCCCTTTATTCCCTTACAATTCTTAAATGACTTACGCCTTACTTAAATCATAGTTGAGTTCATAATTAGAAAGTTCCAAAGGCTATATTCCTTGATAAGTTAGACATTCCCCTTTTTCTTTAAGTTTCTCCTCTTCTTTAAGTTTCCCTTTTTCTTTAACTAAGTTCAGAATTAGCAAGTTTAGACAAAAACAACCATTTACCTTTTTAATAAATTTAATCCTCCATTAAAATTTGTACTTTAATAATTAATGTTTGAATGTCTTACCCCCCTTCTTGTTACATGTCTATTGAGTTTTTCTTTGTTCACATGTTCTACTTAGACCTAGGTTTTAATTTCAATAGGTTGGGCAAGAGTTTTTAAGGGGAAAAATAGTCATTAAACTTTACTCATACCATCATCTATTTTAAGGCCGATCAGGTTCCAAGGAGGCATAGTTTTCTAAGTACTAGGTTTATTAACTTACCCAAGCTAAAACCGCGATGTTCCCTTCAGGATGCACTACATGATCCAAGGGTGCCACTCGCCTCTTTCTATTGTATTTGCACGACGTGCCCTTCAAGATGCACTACGTGCTCCAAGGGTGCCACTCGCCTCTTGATTCAATTTGGTAGACGTCAAACCCCTAGAATCAATACTCCGTCAGGTGATCTTGTGGGAGACTAAGGGCCTCTAAGGAATAATGACCCTGCCGTATTGTGCTCCCCTTAGAATCATCATGAGAGACTATCACAGTCTGCCCTCATGACATCGTGGGTATTATCGAACTAGGTAATCGTTAACCTATAGTTCAAGCCATAGCGGGAGTGTTAGTAAGCTATGGAAGGGTTGTTGCCACACCTCTCCCTCAATGTCTCTAGTTGTCATGCACGACCCCTTTACTCCAAATGTGAGTTTGGATGGCAAGCTATCGTCGGCCTGCATCCATCAACGAAACATGTCAGTGATAACAATCAACATCATAATATCTAATCATATGTACACATGTCACATCAACAAAATTCAAACCCTAACAGTCCACTCCCTGAATCGATCCGGAGTCCAAGGAGTTTCATCGTTGTCTCGGCATATTCTAACATCCATAGCCCTACACACTCAAGAGAACCTAGTCAATAGCACCTGTCGATGTAAATACAATAAAATAACATATCATCAAATCCACAATATCTCATAGTCAGAATCAAAACAACCAATAGTATAATGACCCAGATCACTTGCACGCAAGTGTCCTCAAAGAATAAGGTTGCTCAGTGCACGCAAGAGAGAGATGTTACATACACCCCCTCTTGTTTTAAACTTTGTCCTAAAGTTTCATAGTATGTAAGTGTCGAAATAAAGTGTATGTATGATATGTCTAGCTATCAAACAAAAATGGAAATTGTTGACGCATATCATATGCAGCCTCCCAGGTCGCCAAGTGTGGACTATAGTTGTCCCACTAGACCTTGACCTAATTTATTATTCGACGTTGTCATAGTCGAATGTGATGGTCCAGTATGAGGATTGGCTCCGCCGTGAGCACACCCTCATCTGATACCTGCAAGGAACTCATGTCAATAACATGTATAGGATCACTAAGATGATGTCTCAAAAAATATACGTGAAAAACATCGTGCATACGCCTCAAGGATCAGGCAAGGCTAGTTGATAGGCCACGGGCCCCTTCTTTTCCACAATATCGAAGGGTCCCATGAACCTAGAAGATATTTTATCACCTTTCTCAAACTTGATATAACTCTTATGTAGTTTCACCCGCAAGAAGACTCGATCGCCAACTTCATAACTAAAGTCGACATGATTCACATAGACATAACTTTTCTGTCTATCTTGAGCTTCCTTGATCCTTTGTCTTGTTATTTTCATTTGATCTTCCATTTCTTGGATCTCTTTTGGCCCCACCAGGACCCTATCCTCAATCTGATCCTAGCTCAATGGCGTCTGACATGATTTCCCGTAAATAAACTCGAAAGGTGCCATCTTAATGGTGCTTTGATAACTGTTGTTATATGCAAATTCTACTAGTCGAAATAATTCTTCCCAACACTTATGTTGGTCCATCACGTACATACACAACATATCCTCCAAGATTTGGTTTATTCGTTCAGTCTTCCCATTTGTATCTGGGTGATACGCGGTACTAAAGTCGGGTTGGGTTCCCAATGCCTATTGGAAACTAGTCCAAAATTGTCCTGTAAACACAGATCCTCTATCGGATATAATCCTCTTAGGTACGCCATGCAGCCTCACAATCTCACTAAAAAAATATATAGTTATTTCCAGTGCCTGATACGTCATACACATAGGAATAAAATGATCACTCTTCATGAGAGTGTCGACTACCATGAAAATCGAGTCATGTCTCCTTACCATCAGTGGCAATCCAACAATGAAATCCATCGAAATGACCTCACATTTTGATTCTGGAATAACATGTGGCTATAGTAATCCTGTCAGATGTCTATGTTCAGCCTTCACCTGTTAACATTATAGACATATTTCCACGTAGTTGACTATGTATTCCTTCATTCCTTTCCATAAGAATAAGGGTTTAAGGTCTACCCTCATCTTCGTGACTCCAAGATGAACCATCTACACTTCTCTATGAGCCTCATTTAGGATCAAAGTCCTCAACTCGTTGTTGGGAGGTACGTAAATTCGAATTTTAAATCTCAATAATCCGTCATTGTCCACAGTAAATCCCTCAAATTTTGGTACCATCATTGTGTTTTGTCCGATAAAATCCTTGACCTCTTTGTACCAGTCATTGTCGCACTGTAAAGTTAGAATATTTTCACGTAGATTCATCTGAAGAGGAATCACCAAAAATATGTGTCGTCTTTGAAATCTCAAGGCATAAACAATGGCTAACAACTCCAAATCATGTGTCACATAGTTCTCCTCATGCCTTCTCAACTTTCTCAAGATGTAAACGATCACTCTATCGTCTTGCATCAAGACTCCATCTAAGCTTCCTAGGATGCGTCAGTGCATACCAAGAAGTCTGTGTCCATGTCAGGGACATTTAGTATTGGTGTTGTCGTCAACAACTCCTTGAGCCTCTGAAATTCCTCCGCGCATTTCTCAGTCCAAACTAACTTCTTGTTCTTCTTCTGCAATTCTGTAATTGGATTTGGTATCTTCGAAAAACCTTCAATGAACCGTCGATAGTATCCCGCTAAACCCATGAAGCTATGCACTTCTGGGACATTCGTCAGTGTAGGCCATTCCATAATAGCCTCAATCTTTGTTGGATCCACAACGATACCTTCACTGGAGATTACATGCCCTAAGTAGTGAATCCTTGATTGATAAAACGAGCATTTAGATAGTTTCCCAAACAATTTGTTCTCTTGTAGACACTGTAGTACCAAGCGCAAGAGATATTCATGCTCCTCCATCATCCAAGAATATATCAAAATATCATCAATGAATACTTGGACGAACTTGTCCAAGTATTCACATTATACCCCATTCATCAAGCTCATAAATACCCCTGGGGAATTTGTCAATCCAAATGGTAAAACAGTAAACTCGTAATGTCCAAACATTGTATTAAAGGTAGTCTCAGGAATGTCGTCCTCCTTGATCCGTAACTGGTGGTACCCTAATCTCAAGTCGATCTTTGAAAACATCGTCGCACCTTTCATCTGATCAAACAAATCATCATTCCTTGGAAATGGATACTGATTCTTGATCATTGCCTTGTTCAATTGACGGTAGTCAATGCAAAGTCTCCACAACCCATCCTTCTTCCGTATAAAAATAACAGGTGCACCCCATGGTGACACACTGGGTCGTATAAGTCCTAGGTCCAACAACTCCTTCAGTTGCATTTTCAACTCCTGTAATTCCGAGGTCGACATCCGATAAGGAATTCTCTCTATCGGTTCAGTTACTGGTTTTATGTCAATGGTAAATTCCAATTCCCTCTCCGGTGGCATCCCAGGTAACTCCTCAGGGAAGACGTCCACAAACTCTCGCACTACCAGAAGGTTTTCTAGACCTTCCACTACGCCCTTCTTGTTTAAAGAAAGGATTGCATATAACTTACATCCCTTGTGCATGCTCTTCTGTAGCTGCAAGGAAGAGATGAAACTTAGGGAAAATCCTTGGTTATGACATACAATCACACATCTCTGTCCCTCGTCATCAACAAATCTCAACCATTTCGTCTTACTATTTGGGTATTTCCTCATGTGATTCCAACCAGTCCATATCAATCACGACGTCATAAGATCCTAAGATCGTGACGTACAGTTTGAACCTTGTGACAAACTCTCCCAGGTTAAGAATACAGCCTGTAACCTTCCCTCCAACCTTTTTTGTGGCTCCCGAAGCCATTTCTACAAAGATAAATGCATCCTGTTTGAATGCCTTTACCTTAATTCATTTTAGTGTTGTATCAGAAATAAAACTCTCGGTAGCACCTGGATCTATCAAAATACTAAGCGTTTGGTTAGTGACGATACATGATGTCTCAAGAACAGTCGACTGGTGCTCTTCCTAGCGATTATTCATTGTTGTATGAATCTGATGGGCCTTGCCCAAATCTCCCATGGTAGTTGGTCTAGCTAATCCAGATGCTTTGGTTCTCTCCACTAGGTAGTCATGTTGGTAATGTAGCTCTCCACATGTCCAACACCCTTTCTTTGGTCCAATACTCCTGGTACCCGAAGTAGAAGCCGACGGCCCACCAGCCTGGAACCCTGTTTTGTTCTATTCAACAAGCCTAAACTATTGTTGTTGCGGTCGCCGTTGTTGATGGTTTTGTGGTCCTCGATAAGGATTCCATTGCTGAGACACTGGTCATCGGGGTGTAGTGAAGGTGGATCCTCTCGGAGTGCCTCGATACCCTGGTGCATGCCTAGCTGGTCTTTGATGTTGTTGCACCCCAGAGGATGCCTGTCCCGCTGGTCTCACTGGATTCCTTCTATGACCCCCGCTAATAATCTCCTCCTCTGCTATGAGATCCTTCTGGACAACATCATGCAAGGTTTGAGGCATCAAAATCCTCACCTTTGCATGAATGCTGACATTAAGTCTGAACACGAACTTTTTGACCTTAAGTTTCTCGGTATTCAGGTGGGGAGCATACCGAAGAAGCTCCATAAAACAGGCCTCGTGCTTGGGCACCATACAATCGCCCTATTGCAAAGTGTTGAACTCGTTGAGTTGATGCTCAATGAATTCCTCAAATAGATACCTCTCCTAGAACCGTTCCTTGAATAGTTCCCATGACACGTCTTCGACGACCATGCTCAATTGCAATAGGAACGTCTTCCACCATATAAGAACGCTCCCCTTTAGTTCAAAGACCGCCATCCAGACCTTCATGTTAGAGGTATAGTCACATAGTGCAAAACATATCTCCATATTCTCCAACCATGCCTCAGCAGCTGTGCCATCTGGGGCACCAAAGAACTCGAGAAATTTTACCTTCTCGAGTTCGTGGTGAATGCTACTAGTACCGACTGGAGCACGTGGTAGACCCTCAGGAGGTGTTGGCACCCTGGCCTGATCTCTCTCCAAACGGCTTATCATAGCCTTAGACATCCTCTAAAAGGACCTCATCAACCCAACAACATCACCCATAGTTATTTGTTCCTTCCTGACAACTTGTTCGTATCCCTGGGGGTTAGAACCCTTAGGCATGGATTCTACTATGGGTGTCACGCCTCCTCCCCTAGCACCCCCTTGTCTACCTCCGCAACGTCCTCTAACCATGATTACCTGTACGATTACACATCAATTTAATTAGTGACATTATAATCAAATATCTAATCATGGAAGTCATAGTGATCCCAAGTTGTGGGTTGAACCGGCTCTGATACCATATGTAACGACCCCCATCATTACGACAACATAATGTTGGATTACTGAGAGGGGGAGTGAATCAGTAATAACGTAATTATAATCATTTTTCTTCAAATGTTATATCAATGTAGAATTATTATCCAATAATGAGCAGTAATAAATAAACAATCACA
>SNQJ01S0181218.1:0-14265 GCA_010110895.2 Picea sitchensis
TAATTAATGCCATTTTAAATCTTAGATATTGACCATTTATCCTTGATTATCGGTTGGGTTGTTGACGAAGTCATTTTTAGCTTGTGCTTCCCGTTCAGGGTGTTGTTGTTTATTTTAAGTAATGTTTGTAATTGGTTATGTAAACGTTTAATGTGATTGGTTTTTCTCAATGTAATGGTTCTAGTTACTTGTGTAATTAATTATGGGTGTGTTGGGTTGTTAGGATGATTGTCCTTAGCTTAGTAGTCTTAGTCTGCTTGTGTCGAGCGAGATGTAGACACCTCCTTGTTCCTGAGAACAGTCGCCAGCCTTGAGACCTTAAATGGTCAAAATCGATGGGAACCTGGGATTGAGCATTGCTTATGTATCCTGGAGGTCCTAACCATTGCAAGGTAGAATGGGCGGGTAGTCATTCTTATTCTTCATCGGTTGAACGTCGTACATTGCTTCTAGGTGCTTGATGTGCTTTTATGTTAGGTCGTTATGTTTTTTGTGGCATGAGTTGCATGCATTGTGTTCATCGTCATGTTGTGATGTTGAGTATAATGTCATTATCACCTTCCTACATACACACACACAAAAAAAATTGCACTTGTTATGTGAGGCTTGTTGTCGTAACGAAATGGGAGGTTCGTTACATTATGACCTTAAGTTATATTTCAAGTTCTTATCAAGTAAGATTATAACATTAAATCATGTCCAAGTAGAATTTATTCTACGTTTTAATTGTTATTTTAACTCTACTAACCTATTCTTAAGAACATCACCCTTATCCTTTGATAAGTGATACCATATTCTTATTTCCCCAAAATATATGCTCTAACACTAATAATATTAAATATTATTAGTTATATATAGTAGAATCTCTAATAGTGTCAATTCCATTAATCCTAAATTTCAAATCATTCATAACTCGAGTAATTTATTGCTCACATCACAATTTATTCCATCCCAAGAACTAGATTGGATAATAAGAGTTACCCCACTCTTATTTATCATTATACTACAAATCATTTAAATTCTTAAATTTAATTCAGTACACATGTAAGTTTACAAACTATACAAAATCAAATCATGTACAAGAACAAACACAATTAAATTCTAGATCCCAATATGACAGCGACCCAATCGCTCTTGTATTAATTGTGTGTAACTAATACACTGTGCTCATGAATTCAACGTAGTTAAAACACAGTTTAATTCCACAGACGAAGTGATCTTAATTATCAGATTGGCTATAAATGCAGTGATAATCGCTAAGAAAAAAACGAATTTCAAGATTCGATTTGCATAACAATCACCAATGATCATTACGAAGTTCAATATCCGAACTACCAGTTTTAGGATATCAACGACCAACGAATTTCTTATATATATTTTATTTAAAAACATTAAAGTGTTGAAGACCAAGCAAGCTCAAATCCAATGCTTTGACTAAACCTGCAGTAGCCATCAAGGTGTTTAACTCAGGTCTGCAATTTAGACTTAGAGTGACTCTAATAGTTAAAATTCAAATACAAAGTTGACTGAGAGCGGCTACACGAACTCAAAAAATCCGACTTGTAATTATATCAAAGTTGCTCACACTTCTTCATAATTTAAAGACTGCAATTGAATTGTCAACGTAAATCCAACAAAATTTTGTTATACGTATAATCCAGCTATTAACAACGACCATCCTCAATTCCTTCAAGATCTGTATTAAATAGAAAAACGATCCTAACTTTTTTGTCTAGCATTTAAATGTCTTATGCAACTATAACAACGAAATTTTAATCAAAGGAAAAATTACAGTGGCCAAATTAAAATTCTACACTTTCGAAAACATTTTCGTAGTGACTCAATCAAAATACCAACTCTGGTCTTACAATAAAATTGTTACGATTTCAATCCCATAATAGAGCAAATCAACATTTCCATGATTTCTTTATAATTCTATTCTATTATTGATAACAATTTTGCAACAACTATATGCATTCAATATTTGGATTGTCAATGGATTTAAAAAAAAACACAACGAATTTCTAAACTCAGGAAATAAATCATTAACCTAACAAACTCTAAAATTATTGGCAACAAATTAAGGAATCAAGTTTTGGTTGCATTCCAATTAGCAACGATCTTGTAAATTCCCTTAATCTATTTGTACAATTCATTTGGAAATAATAGAATAATTGAAGTATGGGTTTGAGGTTTTAAATAATTTACAAAGAAAAGAGGTATTGCCACCTATGTTCATCGCCAAACAAGAAAAACATTCAATTTCTATGTAGTATCAACATAAGTGTGTGACCATAGAAGAGATCTGATGTAATAGGATTCATCGTGATAGAGTATTGCCTACAATTTAAATTTCGAATTTAATTTTACAACGAATAAGGGAAAAACGAAACTCTAAATATAAATTGAAATGACTGATAACAAGAGATTTTTAGAATTTTCTGAGGTTGCAAGTAAAAGACAATGATCAATGGAAAATTTCACCATCGGTATTACACATTCTCCCTTCGACGCACTTGCCAAATTGATTACAAAAATACAACATGCTTTTACATCGATCTTATAAAAAAATAAAATTACAATCTACTCTTACAAATATAACATTCAATAAAATAATGTAACAATGGAGGACAGAGAGTTGACGATGTCCTTCAAAGACTGTGCTCCTTTCATTMTCCCGCTTGTTAATCGTCGAAACTTCACCGATACTTCTCAGCCAATGCTAGGGGTACTCTTCTTTCCACTTAGCCCCCCAAGCCGCAAAGGGGCCACACACAAGAACCAACAAACAATAGCTTCAAGGCTTGCCTCACAAGGTAGATATTCCACTCTCTCTACAAGATTGGTATCCCAACTCTCACAAGTAAAACACAATCAAAACCATTTTGGCAGCATAACCTTACTAAGAAAAAGTGAGAGATCCATTTTCCTTCTTCACCATTTGTTTTATAGAAATTTATTCACCAACACATGTCCTCATGCACAAATAATTAAATTTTTAGATTAAATTAATTATGATTATTCATCCACACACTTTTCACTCTCTCCCCAAGTTGCACAAGTAATTCCCATTTTTATTTTATTTAAAAATCCAATTTCCCTCACATTCCCCAATGTGTTCCTATTTTCTCTCTTAGTTGTCCCTTTGTTCCCCAAATTTTCATTTAATGAGTGTTTCCTAACTAGATATTAGTTAGAGTTGGATTAGGAGTATTCTTCTAGTTATACTAGTGGTATCTTGACTCTAGATATTATTCTATGTGTACAACTATTCTCTCATATTCTATTTCTTTCTATTTTAAAAATCTCTTTTATTATTTTCATGCACACATGTGCATTTTATCCAATCTTTAGATTTTATTTCCCTTTTTTTTCCTAGAGTTTGATTATTCTCCAATATTTTAACTTATGTCATAATTCATTTTAGTCCCTTAATTAAATTTTGACTTAGACTTAGTCTTAGAATTTTATTGGGATTTATAATTAATAAATTTACAGTTTAATTAATTATTTTAATCCAACAAGGTTTAATCATTTCAATATTTTCTAGGCCATCTAGATTCATTGACTCAAGTTTTTTAATTACGTGACGTTCCCTTCAAGATGCATCTATGTGCTCCAAGGGTGCCACTCTCCTTTGATTGGTTTTGGAAGTTTGTCCGACCCTTGGATTCAACACTCCACTCGGTTGACCGTGTGAGAGACTAAAAGATTTTAAGGAATAAGAACTTTGCCTTATTGCACTCCCCTTAGAATCATCGTGAGCGACTATCCCAGTCTTCCCTCATGACATCATGGACCTATTGAACTAGGTAATCATTAACCTACCATTCAGGACACGACAAGAGTGCTAGTAGGATGTGACAGGGACGCTTCCACACCTCTCCCTCAATGTCTGGTTTATGTGCATGGCCCCTCTACTCCTTATGTGAGTCAAATTAGCAAGCATCATCAAGCCTACATCCACTGACAAAAAAAGTGTCAATAATCCATATGAATAAATCATATTGAAATCAATCATGCATCGCATGTGTGTAATAATGAAATAATCAAACAAATACAATCCACTCCCTGACTCAATCCAAAGTCCAAGGAAGTCCATTGATTCCATCAACATCCACAACCTATCATGTGTCCTGCACACTCAAGAAATTTTTTCAATAGAATCTACTAATATATATATAAACATTGATAATCAATAAGTCACATCAAATCATCATCATCATATATAATCCATAACCCAATGAAATCACAATGTACCATAACTGGATCACTTGCACGCAACTATCCTCAAAGAATAGGTCAATAAAAGTGTGCTCAGTGGAGCGGGATGTTACAAAAACCCAATGAAAGTAAATGGGAGTTCAAAGAGAAGATTGATTCTAATGGTAGTGTACTTGAAAATTAAAAGGCAAGATTGATTGTGAAAGGATATTTTGAGGGTTGAGGGGATAGACTTTGATAAGATTTGTCCCCTAGTTTCTAAGAAGATATCTATCAGGTTCGTGGTATTTATAGCATCAAATTTTGGTTTAGAGATAGAACATATGGATTTGAAGACAACATTTTTTCATAGTGACTTGGAGGAGGAGATTTATATAACACAATGAAAGCACTACATTGAAAAAGGTAAAGAGTCATTGGTTTGCAAAGAAAGAAAATATATATAGGTTCTCAAATAATCACTAGAACCGTAATACCAAAAGTTTGATCTTTTGTGTTGAGATTGGGATTTCTGAGATCCATTAGATCATTGTGTATTATACAAACACGATGGTGGTCTCTTCCTTGTTATCACTTTGTACATAGATGTTATTGTATTTCTAGAAAACATTAAGGATGTGATTAATGATTTGAAGTCTCATCTTTTATAACAATTCGACATGAAGGACTTGGGGGTTGCAAATTATATCTTAGGAATGGAGATCAAGAGAGATGAAGTAAACAAAAATCTTTAGTTTTGCTAGAGAAAGTATGTGAAATTTGTGTTGTAATGTTTTTGCATGGTAGATTACAGACCACTAAGTGTAATTTGTAATAACCCTCTTGAAACATTAAAGAATAGTTGAACCATTTCAATGTTACAAACATTAAATGTGATAACATAGGGTAAAGATTTATTTATTTTTCAGATAGAAAAATGTTTAATAGACAACATCAAGTAACTTACAATTACAAAAGACATTATGAAGTGTAAGAATCTACTAGATCATTCAAGAATGGGTGGGTAATTACCAATTTATAAATCTTCGTTAACATGACATAAACAGGGATATTTTGTTTCGAAGGAATTTAATTATCATCTACAGTTAAATGTGATTAATGTTAAGTTATACAAAGAGTGCGCAAAGATCCAAACTTGCGCAACTTATTATTAGTCACTAGTGTTTTCTAAACGCAAAACAAATTCTAAAAGTAATCTAACTAGTAATAGGAATTAAGACTAAAAATATCATGAAGAAGGCTTGTGCATAAAACAATTACAATTATCAAAATTCTAAATTTTTTTGTACTAATTTAGGAATGATATTTTAAAGTGCGCAAAAGTTGTAAAGTAAAGGCGTCTATTTACACCCTTAATTGCTCAAAGTTCTTTGTTAAATGATGTAACAATATATACAATATATAGAGTATAAATTTCTTTTGCACCAAAATTCAACCTTATCAACCATTAAGACGATCCATCACTAGTTTTGATGTTACGACGAACAATTGACTATGTTTATTTACCTCGCTTGAGGTTACGCGACATGCACAATTATTTTATTATTTAGAGTGTGTAAAACATAAGATTATATTCCTTCAATGATTGATATAAACCATGAAGTTTTAATCATTTATTTAACCCTCGATTTCAATCACTACAATATTAATCATTAAAGAATTAATATTAACAACTAGTAATAATGAAGATATTAATCATCAACTATTAATTGAAGCCCTTAAATATTTAACTAATAACATAACATGTTTACTTTTGTCTTTTCTCTCTTGTTTTTTGTAACATCTCGCTCTACTGAGCACACTTTTATTGACTTATTCTTTGAGGACACTTGCGTGCAAGTGATCCAGTTATGCTACATTGTGATTTCGTTTTGATTTTTGGATTATACATGATGATGATGATGATGATGTGTTGTGATTTTTTGTAATCTGATGTATATATATTGGCAGATGTTATTGACGAGTCGTCCTGAGTGTGCAGGACACATGACAGGTTAAGGATGTTGATGGCATCGATGGACTCCCTTGGACTCCAGATTGAGTCAGGGAGTGGATTGTATTTATTTGAGTATTTCATTTTACGCACATGTGATGTATGATTGATTTCAGTATGATTTATGTATATGGATTATTGACATTATTTTTGTCAGTGGATTCAAGCTTGACGATGTTTGCTAATCTGATTCGCATAAAGAGTAAATGGGTCATGCACATAAACCAGACATTGAGGGAGAGGTGTGGCAGCATCCCTGTCACAACCTACTAGCACTCTCATTGTGGCCAGAACTGTAGCTTAACAATTACCTAGTTTTAGTGTTCCACTATGTCATGAGAGTAGACTGAGATAGTCACTCATGAATATTTCTAAGGGGCACGCAATAAGGTGTAGTCCTTATTCCTTAGAATCCCTTAGTCTCCCACAAGGTCGACTGAATGGATTTTTTACTCCAAAGGGTCGGAAAAACTTCCAAAACAAGTCAAATGCAAGTGGCACCCTTGGATCATGGAGGTGCGTCTTGAAGGGAACGTTGCACAATTGAAACTTGAGTCAATAAACATAGGTGGCCTAGAAAACATTGGAATGATTAGACCTTGTTGGATTAAAATAATTAATTAAGCAATAGATTATTAATTATAAATCCTATCAAAAGTCTAAGCCTAAGTCTAAGACTAAGTCTAAGTCTAAATTTAAATAAAAGGACTAAATGAATTATGACACGAGTTAAATATTTGAGATAAATCAAATTCTAGGAAAAAGTAAGTAAAATCTAAAGATATGATAAAATGCACATGTGTGCTTGAAATTAATAAAAAATGATTTTTAATTAGAAAAAAATAATAACTTGAGAGAATGGGTGTACATAGAATATAATATTGAGTAAATCTATCACTAGTCTAACTAGAAGAAGATTCATAATCCAACTCTAACTAAGATCTAGTTAAGAGACACTCATTAAATGAGAATTTGGGGAACAAAGGGACAATTAACAGCATAAATAGGAATACATTGGGGAATGTGAGAGAATTTGTCTTTTAAAATAAAATAAAATTTGGTAATTACTTGTGCAACTTGGGGAGAGTGTGACAAGTGTGTAGGTGAGTAATCATAATTAATTTAAATTAAAAGTTAAATATTTGTGCATGAGGACAGGTGTCGGTGAGGAAATTTTCTATAAAACAATTGATGTAGAAGGGAAAAGGGATCGAACCTTTTTTAGCATTGTTATGCTGCCAAATTTTGATTTGACTATGTTTTACTTGTGAGAGTTGGGACTCCAAGCTTGTGAAAAGAGTGGAAGCTCTTCCTTGCAAGGCAAGCTTGAAAGCTATTGTGTTTTGGTTTTTTTGCTTGACCCATTTGCGGCTCTAGGGGATAACGGAGAAGAAGAGTACCCATAGCATTGGTTGGGAGGTACCAATGAAGTCGTCATGATTATCAAGCGAAAGCAAGAAAGGAGTGCAAGAATTTGAATGGAATCTTCATTACAGAACCTTCATTGGTCCCGGTATTTTAATAATCTACATTTATTTGTAGTGCAAGTATATTAGTATGTTAGATTTGGTATGTTGGAGATACTTCACACACACCTAGGATTTATTTTTACTAAGGTTTTCTCTATGTTTATTAGTCATTATTCAGTCTCCTATATTTTAGGGAGAATATTCCTCTAATATAATATTCCCTTTAGTTCACACTTCAGTTTGATCAGTTGAGTGGAGTCTATATGCCACGTTGTGATTATCACCATGCAACATTCAGATCATCACCAGCTAATGCGCATTGTCCTTGGGATCATCACCAAACTAGTGCATTACTCATGATTCCATGATATCCTCCTCTTCACTCTGTTTTAGTCAGTTAACTGAAGACTGATAGATTAGTTAACTCTAACTAGGTGGCAGTTCACTCACGTAACTTCCCTAAGAGACTAGACTAGGTGGCAGTTTACTCTCGTAACTGTTGGTGTGTGTCCAGATCACTCTAGACCACCACTATGGTGCATTGGATTCTCCTCTAGTGCTCATTAGATGAGTTACACAAAGTATATCATGTGTAAATTATCATTCATTCATTTGGTTAATGAGAATTCTTCCATTCTTTCTCTCCTACTTCTCTTTTCTCATATTTTCTCTACAACTATGTATGTCAATTCCTAGGTAGATCTATTGTGTGCAGGTTCAACACATTTACATGGTATCAGAGCCAACGGACTCCTAGGGAAAAGCCACACCGAATTATTTTTGTACGTACTGAATATTGAAGACAACGAAAAAATGGAATTTTCAAAAGAATTCATTCTTACACCATACAATTTCTTTGCATGGAAGGAGAAAATGATCACGCATCTTCAAAGCAAAGGATTGTATAGGTTAACCATGAACACAGATATAGAACTAACATCATCCATAGAAAAATCCAAGTATCTAAATCGAATGGATGAAGCGTTTGGAACAATTTGCAATCTCATTTCTCCTGAACTCCTCTTTCACATATCCTCTTGTAAAACCCCCATTGAAGCATGGACCACCATGGAAGGGATTTTTGGAAAATGGGATAATATGAGGGGACACTTTCTCAAGGATCTAACTACGTCTACTTTCACTCCTTTCCAAAAGAATAAAGGCTTAAGGTTTTCCTTCATCTTCGTGACTCCTAGATGAGCCATATATACTGCTCGATGAGCTTCACTTAAAACCAAAATTCTTAATTCGTCGTTAGGTGGTACATAAATTTTGATTTTATAACTCAACAATCCTTCACTGTCAAAAGAATAACCTTCATACCTTGGTACCATCATGGTATCTTGTCCGATGTTAGCCTTAATTTCCTTGTACCAATCATCGTCAATCTATAGAGCTCGAATATTTTCTTGAAGATTCATCTTAAGAGGTATTAACAAGAATATGTGTGGTCTACGACTAAACGCATCTGCTACTCTGTTCAGCATTCCTTTAATGTAAGTGATCTCAAAATCGTATTTGCTAAGTATTTCTGACCAAGGCTTTTGTCGCGCGTCCAAGTCACTTTGAGTAAAGATATGCTGCAATCCACAATGATCTGTCTTTAATTCAAATTTTCTTCCAATCAGATAATGTCTCCAAACTCATAAGGCATATACAATCTCTAATAACTCCAAGTTGTGTGTTGCACAGTTCTCTTCATGTCTTCTTAATTTTCTTGAAATGTAAGCGACTCGTCCATCTTAAATCAAAAAGCCCCCTGAACCTTCCTTGGATGTGTCCATGCATACCAAGAATTATTTTTCCATGTTAGGGACCTTCAATATCATCACTGTCGTTAGCAACTTCTTAAGATATGTTCAATGAGATTTTTGTGGTGAGGATTGTTTTCAGCGGTGTTCAGAAAAAACACAGTGTTATTAATGGATTGTCGACGTTTCGGATCCATATCAGGATCCATCTTCAGGACAAGAAGCCTGGATTAAAAATTGAAGAGAAACACTTAATATAAATACTAAAGGAGAGAAAGGAAACTTAAAGGTCATCTAGAAAGAACCCTAATTTATTAATTAGTTTGAGTTTTAGTTTAATCAAAGTTATTTGTTTTTTAAGTTTTAATTTATTTTAAAATTTTTCTTTTTCAATTTTTTCATTTTAGTGTTGTTTTGAATAAGGTCTAAGGATTTAGATTTAAAGGTTTTGATGTTTTTAGGTTAATCAAGATTAATTGTTATTAGTTTATATGTTTTCAATTAAGATTTTTCTTTTCTCATTCTTTAATTTTATATGTTGTTTTTTAGCTAGGGTTTACTTTTTCTCTTTCTTTTAAATTTTTTAATTTTTAATGTTGTTTTATAATTAGGGTTAAAAACTGAGTGGTTATTAAAAAAAAATATGTTTTGAGGATTAAATTAATGCCTATTTTAATTGTTTGTTAACCTAGTGTTAGAATGTTAGAAATTTATAAATAAAATAAAAAAATTAGAACTAAAAGTGTTTTTAATTTGAAATTAGGGTTTTTTATTATAGAGTTAATTACTTAACTATTAATTTATTTTTTATTAGAGGGAGTCAGTTTTCATTTAGTTCTAGGCCATTATCTCTATTAAGGTTTCTTGGATTTCTTTGGATTTCAATTGCTTCTCTAATGCGAAGTTTAAATAGGTGATATTTTGCCAAGATTTTTGTATCTTGGCAAAAAATGCTTTTGTGCATTTCTCTGTCCATACGAATTTCTTGTTTTTATTATGCAATTTTGTAAATGGATTTGCTATCTTTGAAAAACCTTCGACGAAGCATCGATAATAACCTGCTAACCCCATAAATCTATGTACTTCTTGTACATTTTTCTGTGCTGACCATTCCATAATAACCTTTACTTTCGTTGGTTCCATAGCGATACCTTCCCAAGATATGATATGTCCTAAGTAATGAATCTCCTTCTGGTAAAAAGAGCACTTCGACAACTTCTTGTACAACTTGTTTTCTCTTAGACACTGTAAAACCAATCTCAGGTGTTCATTGTGATCTTCTTTCATCCGAGAATAAATCAGTGTGTCATCAATAAATACTTAAACAAACTTGTCCAAGTATTCACAGAATAGCTCATTCATCAAACTCATAAATACGTCCGGGGCATTCGTCAATCCAAACGGTAAAACAATGAACTCATAGTGTCTGAATCTTATCTTAAATGTGGTTTTAGAGATATATTCCTCTTTGATACATAACTGGTGATATCCTGATCTCAAGTCCATCTTAGAAAAAACATTTGTTCCCTTCATTTAATCAAATAAATCGTCAATCCTTGAGAACAGATATTAGTTCTTAATCGTAGCCTTGTTCAATTGACGATAGTCAATACAAAGCCTCCATGATCCATCCTTCTTTCTAAAAAAATCACTGGCACACCCCATGGTGACACACTTGGATGTATAATTCCCAATTCTAACAATTCCTTCAGTTGCATTTTTAACTCCTGCAATTCAGGCATTGTCATCTGATATGGCATTCTCGCAATCGGTTTTGTTCCAGGTTTCAAATCTATTGTAAAATCAAGTTCTCTTTCTGGTGGAAAACCTGGTAATTCCTCCGGAAATACATATGCAAACTCTGATACTACCGAAAGGTTTTCTAATCCTTATACCTCGCTCTTTCCGTTAAATGATAGGATGGCATATAACTTGCATCCTGTTGTTCCAAAGTCTGTAATTAAGGCTTTAAAAATTACCGTGTCTAGGCATCTGAAAGTTAGTAAGATGTAAAAAGGGAGGATGGTATACCTTCAGGAAAGGAATCTAGGGTTGCTTTCTAGGTTGTCGTCGTCTGGCTTCCAACTATTCCTGGATGTTTATATCCCTTTCAATTGCAACCCATCAACGTTCAAGTTCTACCCGGGTGTTAGCCGTTTTAAGTATGGTATCAAAGAGATTTAAAGCGATATGGTTTTGATCTATCGAGCCAGGTTCAATATTGGGTTGTCTTACAACAGGAATAGTCATAGAGGAACAAAAAAATTTAAAGAAATCTGAAAGTTTTTATGCTGTATCAATTTGATTTTATAAAAGAGAACTTTAGAAATCAATATTAAAAAAAAATGCAAACCAAAGGCCTTTTTCCGTAACTGTGTTATATTTGAAATAAATGGTGTATGAATTATGGGAAAAACATTAATCTGTTTATAGAATAAGGCTCCTACCGAGAGAGAATCTCACTCTGTAAACAGAAGAAGAAAATAAGATAAGAAATGGTCCAATGAAGCATAAAATATGACAACCTAAAGATTCACAGGTCTTGTACCTGCTAGTCGCCAATATAGAGGAAAAACTGTAAAAAATAGATAGCTAAATATTATTCACTGCAGTAGAAGTTTTACTAAATTGCAATGCAACCTTCATCAGATGTATATAAGTGAAATAAGAATGAATATGAAATAACAGAGAGAACAAACTCATAACACAGTAGTGACGGAATTAGGAATCTCCAAATTGATTTGTATTAATTCTCGAAAAGAGACAGTCTCTAGTACAATTAATCAAAAAGGTCCAGCCTTTTTTCTTTCTTCAAAATGTATATTTATACAATTTTTTATGCGTTGGAATCTCAATAGTTCCAGAGGTTTTCGGTTACAATCAAAGGAGTCGAAACGTTTCGTTTCTTTATCTTTGTTCTCATTTGGTACCCGAAACCTGCCTCTTTGCCTGCTCCGTGCAAATAACGCACTTCTCCACCAGCTATGATATCAACTTAGATGGCTATGCTTGATTATTTGCCTAAAAAATATAGCAGTCTTTCATCAATAGCAGCATCTTTCCTTCCACCTGTTGATCTTTGGCATTGAAAGAGCATAACAGTATACTCGGTTTAATTATCCTTTTGTCTATTTGCACTATGTATGTTTGAGTTATTTGTGATATTTTGGCTAATTCTCTTTCTTCATTTTCCTTGATATTTAGCATATATTTAGTTGTATTGATCTGACCCAGTATCTCCATGCCACTTTCACCATCGGAACCCAACCAAATCTCACTTAACAAACCAAAAATTTCTTCACAAGATTTCCTTAGCTTCATAGCTTGTTGTTTGCCTTCGGATATATTTCGCTCCCATTCTTTCAACAAGATATTACCCCTATTCTGCTCTGCGATGGGAAAACTAGAACTACTGTTTTTTTCCCTTCTCGTTGTGGCTATAATAGCCTCTTGGAACGCCACCCGAGCTATTCCGGCTTCCCTTTCTTTAAGAGAGAGGTTTTCCAACATCTGATCAATGAGTTGGAAGCTGCTTTGAATTGTTTCTACTTTAACAAGCAGACCCTGTTGCATCATCGATAACCTTTTTCTGATCTCTATTGCTTGGGATTGGAATATCCCGATATCGATTACCTGGCTTTCGGTGACTTCTAGTTTGGCCAGAAGCTGGTCTATCAATTCTCCCAACTGGCTTATCTGAGTCTGACTCATCTGATCTATCAACTGTGTCTATTCGAGATCGACTTTAAGATGCTCGATTTCTTTTTGATCTTCTATTCTTGCTTGCTCTAAAGTTGCACTTGCCTGATCTTTAGCAGCAGCCTTTGTTGTAGCTAGTTTAGCCTCTAGCGTCTTGATCAAACGATTTTTTCGTTTTAGCTGATATTTTAGGGTCCCGACTAAATATTGGTTTGTCGTGGAGAAAGCCCCCAATGTTCCTGCTATTTTCATCGTGAATTATTCTTTCTTCATATTTCTCCCATCAGTTAAAACTTTAAATTTCTTAGAGACAACACTTGCCTCTTGGTAGAGTTCTTGTCTCACAACCACTTTCCTCTTCTTATCAAAGAAGAATTCATTCAGAGGTAGCTCTTCTACTGATATGGGTGTCAATTTTTCACCCAAAATCCAACCTGCATCCGGGATCTCCTTTGCAGACTATAGGGGGGTAACGGAGGCGATGGGATTGTCGACTTGTTTAGAAGATTTCCTAGGAGTAATGACCAAAGTTGGCTCTCTTGGAGGATCAGAAGCCTCAGCTTCTTGTTTCGGGTCCCTAGCTTGCTCTTCTTTATCCTATTGTTCTTCTTGGTAGGGTGTTGAATCTTTGGAGCCTTCAGCCTTTGTTTTCTGCACCTCTACAGTCGTTGGATTCTCACCCTGTAATACTGGAGGAAGGCAACTCCACCTATGCTCTTGGAATCTGACAACATCGGCCCTCTCTTCGGGCAATAGGGCTTGTATTCGAGCCAAAACCTCGTCATAATATTTCGCGCCTCGAAAAATATCATCATGAGGCAAATTATCGTGCTCAAATCTTTTAAGGCCACAACTGGCCAAATGATTACTCACGACCCTGTGTGGATCATGTTTCTTGAATTTGATGTGAACCAAATTTATATCTTCTAGGGTTGTTGCCTCGGCCTTTGCATGCCTGAAGTCTAATAATGAATAGGTTATTAAATGAATAGTAAAAGGTGGCCATACCTTTTTTGAAAACCCTTTCAGTTCTTTACTTATACCACCAATTACGGTTTTCCTGGCAATCTCACGACAAGCTAGCCTGTCAGGTATAAGTAAGGGTAAATCATGCGGAGGGACGGAAGCG
>SNQJ01S0181218.1:19308-36240 GCA_010110895.2 Picea sitchensis
TTTCCCTAGTTTGGGTCTCAACTTCCTTCGTTTTGAGGTTCAACGAGTCTGCCTCCTTTGTTTTGTTGTTGGATGTTTCAGTCTCTTTCAGGGCAGGCACATATATTTCACCTCTAGGGAGAATTTTCTTCGGTTGAGGAATCAACATAGATCTATTTTTACACCTCAAGTCATACCTTGATTGGACCCCAGCTGTCATGGAATCAAACATTTCTTGACATACAGTGAAGTCATTGTTGTTTATATCATCTTCTTCATTTGACAGTTGGGGTGTGTTCAACGAACTCTCATAATCTTATTTAGTTACATAGGGCCGAATGCAGTTGTCACCCAAATTTGTCATGTCTTCTTCAATTCCCTCGAAATCTTCTAGGTCGTTTCCTCCTATAAAATTTTCATTTTTTAAAGGGGTTTGGATTTTTTGATCTTCATTTTTAACCTGCCTTTGTTGATTTTGAGGGTTGGGGTTTCTTCTGAATTATCTTTTAACGAAAGGATCACTCTTGGATTAGTTTAGCTCCATTCTGGAAATCTTATTCGACAATTCTTTAATTACCCTAGCCATATCATCCATTTTGTCGTCTGTTGATCTATTAGATCCTGACGGTCCCGCTTGTTCCCTAAAACGTCTGGTTTCTCTATTCCCCATTTCTATCCTAGCTTTCAACTTACCAGAGGCCATCATGTTAGACTCAATTTCCACAGCATTATCCTGCATTTGGGTTAAGGTAGCCCCCCGTCTTTCTCTTAAGAGAAGGGCGAAGTCAGGTTCAAAAGCTCCTGTGAAGGTTACTTTGGCTACAGGTTGGGAGGGTTTGACTTCGGTTGGGATCTTATTATACATTTTATTAAATATTTGGATAAATTCCATAACTGTTTCTGAATTCCTTTTCTTTAAAGATCCGAACTCGGTTAGATAATATAAGTGGTATTTTCTCTCATCCCATTGTCTAAGAAAGGCATCGTAAGATAGGATAGACCCTGCGGGTAGGCTTCGAAACTAGGTTTGTACCTGTCCTTCAAAAGTTTGAAAAAATAATCTCGAATAAACGTCTTCGTGTTCCAGACCTAGAATATCAGTGAACTGATCGAAGAAATTTATATGTTCGGCCGCAATTAATTCCCCTTCCCCTGTAAATTTTGGTAATTTTTTTATATAATTTTTAGGAAGGTCATGAAGAGGCACAGATAGAACTAAAGGTGAATATCTCGCAACCACTTTAGTGAAAACTCTGTGGGGCGGGGGAGGTGCTTGGCCCCCTGCTCCTCCTCCAGCGGTCGCCATTGGTATTACTTAACGGGGATAGGGTGTGTTATATAGCAGGTTCTGGAAGACTAAAAATGGATTCTTAGCTTCTTCGGGAGATGAGAGAAGCAAAGACGAGTGAACGAAGCTGCAAGGACTTGGCTCTTTGGATTTGTAGGAGACGTAATCAGGGGATCCTGCGGGTGTGAGATTTGAGTATATAGTATACTCTTCGAGACTTGGTGAGGTCGGGAAGTCTGAAAGGAGAGTCGGCGGGATATCAATTGCTGATAAATTTACTGTCGGGTTTTTACCTTTGTGTTCGACAGAGGTTTTCGGAAGGATTTCACTTTTAACCACAGAGCTGAATAAAAATGAATTAGTGGTTTCGGGAGGTGTGCTATGAGAAGTTGAAGATTCACAAGAACTTTTGGTTTTGGGTTGCGGGTGTTTAAGCTAATAGACTGTAGTAGTCAGCTTAAGAGAACCTCTAGCATTTAGTATTTTTTTTGGGATCTGAAATAGGCGTGGTCTGCTTGTTCTCTGGGTTTTTTCTGGTATTCCTTCGACTGGAAGCCATCTTACTTATACGTAGAGTCTCCAAGTGACAGATAATAAAAGCCTTTAGAAAGTGCTCACTCTTTGTTCACTATCAAACGGTGAAACTTGAAAATATGTTGTTCTTCCCAGGGAAAAGGTTTCGTAACTTCATCCTTGACAACAGTGCCAAAAAGATGTTGTTCCAGAGTCTGTACTTAAGGCTTTAAAAAGAACAGTGTCTAGGCATCTGAAAGTTAGTAAGATGTAAAAAGGGAGGAGGGTATACCTTCAGGAAAGGAAGCTAGGGTTGATTTCTAGGTTGTCATTGTCTGGCTTCCAATTGTTCCTGGATGTTTATATCCCTTTCAATTGCAACCCATCAACGTTCAAGTTCTACCCGGGTGTTAGCCATTTTAAGTATGGTATCAAAGAGATTTAAAACGATATGGGTTTGATCTGTTAAGTCGGGTTCAATATTGGGTTGTCTTACAACAGGAACAGTCATAGAGGAACAAAAAAATTTAAAGAAATCCGAATTTTTTTATGCTGTATCAATTTGATTTTATAAAAGAGAAATTTAGAAATCAATGTTAAAAGCAAAATGCAAACCAAAGTCCTTTTTCCGTAACTGCGTTATATTTGAAATAAATGGTGTATGAATTATGGGAAAAACATTAAGTTGTCTATAGAATAAGGCTCCTATCGAGAGAGAATCTCGCTCTGTAAAAAGAAGAAGAAAATAAGATAAGAAATGGTCTGATGAAGCATAAAATATGACAACCTAAAGATTCACAGGTCTTGTACCTGCTAGTAGCCGATACAGAGGAAAAACTGTAAACAATAGATAGCTAAATATTAATCATTGTAGTAGAAGTTTTACTAAATTACAATGAAACCTTCATCAGATGTATATAAGTGAAACAAGGATGAATATGAAATAACAGAGAGAACAAACTCATAACACAGTAGTGACGGAATTAGGAATCTCCGGATTACTTTGTATTAATTCTTGAAAAGAGACAGTCTCTATTACAATTAATCAAAAAGGTCCAGCATTTTTTCTTTCTTCAAAATGTATATTTATACAAATTTTTATGCGTTGGAATCTCAATAGTTCCAGAGGTTTTCGGTTACAATCAAAGGAGTCGAAACGTTTTGTTTCTTTATCTCTGTTCTCATTTGGTACCGGAAACCTACCTCTTCGCATGCTCCGTGCAAATAACGCACTTCTCCACCAGCTGTGATATCAACGTAGATGTCTCTGCTTGATTATTTGCCTCAAAAATATAGCAGTCTTTCATCAATAGCGACAGCTTTCCTTCCACCTGTTGATCTTTGGCATTGATAGAGCATAACAGTATACTCAGTTTAATTAGCCTTTTGTCTATTTGCACTATGTCTATTTGAGTTATTTGTGATATTTCGGCTAATTATCTTTCTTCATTTTCCTTGATATTTAGCATATATTTAGCTATATTGATTTGACCCAGTATATCCATGCCACTTTCACCATCGGAACCCAACCAAATCTCACTTAACAAACCGAAAATTTCTTCGCAAGATTTCCTTAGCTTCATAGCTTATTGTTTGCCTTCAAATATATTTTGCTCCCATTCTTTCAACAAGATATTACCCCTGGTCTGCTCTGTGATGGGAAAACTAGAACTACTCCTTTTTTCCCTTCTCGTTGTGGCTATAATAGCCTCCTGGAACGCCACCCGAGCTGTTCCGCCTTCCCTTTCTTTAAGAGAGAGGTTTTCCAACATCTGATCAATGAGTTGGAAGCTTCTTTGAATTGTTTCTACTTTAACAAGAAGACCCTGTTGCGCCGCCGATAACCTTTTTCTGATCTCTATTGCTTAGGATTGAAATATCCCGATATCGATTACCTGGCTTTTGGTGAATTCTAGTTTGGCCCGAAGTTGGTCTATCAATTCTCCCTGCTGGCTTATCTGATTCTGACTCGTCTGAACCATCAACTGTGTCTGTTCGAGATCGACTTTAAGCCGCTCGATTTCTTTTTGATCTTCTATTCTTGCTTTCTCTAAAGTCGCACTTGCCTGATCTTTAGCAGCAGCCTCTGTTGTAGCTAGTTTAGCCTCTAGCGTCTTGATCAAATGATTTTTTCATTTTAGTTGATCTTTTAGGGTCCCGACTAAATATTGGTTCGCTGTGGCGAAAGCCCCCAATGTTCCTGTTATTTGCGTCGTGAATTCTTCTTTCTTCATATTTCTCCCATCAGTTAAAATTTTAAATTTCTTAGAGACAACACCTGCCTCTTGGTAGAGTTCTTGTCTCACAACCACTTTCCTCTTCTTATCGAAGAAGAATTCATTCAGAGGTTTCTCTTATACTGATATAGGTGTCAATTTTTCACCCAAAATCCAACCTGCGTCCGGGATCTCCTTTACAGACTGTAGGGGGGTAATGGAGGCAATGGGATTGTCGACCTGTTTAGAAAATTTCTTGGGAGTAATGACAGAAGTTGGCTCGCTTGGAGGATCAGAAGCCTTAGCTTCCTGTTTCAGGCCCCTAGCTTGCTCTTCTTTATCCTGTTGTTCTTCTTGGTCGGGTGTTGAATCTTTGGAGCCTTCGGCCTTTGTTTTCTGCACCTCTACGGTCATTGGATTCTCAACCCGTAATACTGGAGGAAGAAAACTCCGCCTATGCTCTTGGAATCTGACAACATCGGCCCTCTCTTCAGGCGACAGAGCTTGTATTCGAGCCAAAACCTCATCATAATATTTCGCGCCTCGGAAAATGTCATCATGAGGTGAATTCTCATGCTCAAATCTTTTAAGGCCACAGCTGGTCAAATGATTACTCATGACCCTGTGTGGATCGTGTTTCTTGAATTCGATGTGAACCAACTTTATATCTTATAGGGCTGTTGCCTCAGCCTTTGCATGCCTGAAGTCTAATAATGAATAGGTGTTTAAATGAATAGGAAAAGGTGGCCATACCTTTTTTGAAAACCCTTTCAGTTCTTTACGTATACCGCCAATTACGGTTTTCCTGGTGATCTCATGACAAGCCAGTCTATTGAGTATAAGTAAGGGTAAAGCATGCGGAGGGACGGAAGTGTCGAAAACCCTGATGTATGAAAATTATTTCTCCATGTACCAATCGGCCACTCTGCTTAAATTTGTCGTGATGCTATCCAATATCTTGGGTGGCGGATTACTGAAGATGGAAACATGCATCGGTACCATTACCCAGTTGAAGATTTCATACACAAAATTCGAAGCCTTGTCCTCCCAAAGCTTAGAATGGTATACATGGACTGGCTCAGCATCCGATAGAGCCCAGCTTCAATTCATCAAGGGAAAATGTGTCATGGAACATACTGCATCCATGAGGTATGCGGACATAAAAAATGAAGTAGCTTTCCTACTGTCTTTCTGTGTCTGATATTCTATAATGCGACTCGTTAGACTATCTGATAACATTTTGGCCCAGTCGAAAGAAGAGTCTTCTGATACTGTGTACATCAAAGGCACCCATGGGAGGAAAAATGCGTGGTGTCTTCCCTCCCATACAATCTATAAGTCATCATCGCTACGTATTTGAACTGTGGTTCCAAAGAAGATATGGAATAAATTCCATTGATGTCTTCCCTAAACTTCGCTGGGTGAGAGACCCAATCCTTGATCAAATCATATAAAATTTTCACGTGTTGCTCGCATTCCTTCTATTTAAAACCCTCTAGAAACTCTGCATTGTATGTGAAGTCCGACGTGGGTGCTAACTTGTACATTGTCTGTAAGTTTTCTGGTCTAAAGGTCCCAACAATGACCTTCTGCTTGCTGATGATGGTTCTGGTAGGGATTTCTACATGATCTAACGCCCATTGGATCATGTCATAGTAAGGAAGAAGGCGTGGCCTGGCCGCTAGTTTGTGGATCTCTACCTGGACGACGATCTTGTATTTGGTAGTCATGTTGTCTTTCTCGTTGTCACTGGAATCGTCTGAACAGTTCACCAACTTTGATTGCAAAACCTCTGAGACGTATGACCAGGTTCGTATGGAATCAATGCTTCGAGGTGAAGTATCCGAAACATTATCAGAACCTTGTTCTGAAACCTCAGCGCTTGCCTTGGATGCTTTTCGCGGGGCCATGACAAGGGATTGTAACTTAGCTCTTCTGCAATAAAAATGCATATACATATAGAAGTTAGCTTACTGAGAAAAACTTCTCTGTGCGGGATAGAAATGAACTTTATGAATAAAATAGGAAGAAAAAGATCTATATCTTCGACCATTTAACATATCGATGTCCTTACGAACAGAATGGTCCAATCATATTTAGATAGAGATTTTATCAATAAAAACCATATCCTTACTTTGTCGTATCACCTTATTTCCAATTAATGACATAAAATTCGACGGTTCGTGGCACAAGATGGCGCAAGGAACATTTGAAATTACCTCGTAAACTTCACATTATTATCATTTGCATTAAACATTGATTATGTTGGCTTGGCTTCCCTAATCAGGATTTAAATCAACATTTCAGCATTCGTCGTATCGGGACTTTTAACTCTAACCTTTCAAGCCTCTAAAAACTGAGATTGTGATGATTAGATTTAATTAAGCAAGGACATAACTAGGATTAAGTGTTTTAATTGATTATGCTTTAATTTATATCGCGACTCGAGACTTCGAAGGTATAGTTTCTGGGAGGAATGTATGCCGAGTCACGAGATCCCGAGAAACTTAAATCATGGTCAAAACTAATCAACCCTGACTCTAATCTGGGTTACTTAGGTAAAAGTTTTGTGGCTTCATCTTTCAGAGTTTTAGCGGTAATGTTTTAGAAGATAGTGAACGTCGAGGCACGAAATCCCGATAGCACTTGACTGGGGTTTACATTGTCTCACTCTTAGCTTTCACCTGAGGTAAGCTTTTAAAACTTTTCATGACCTCGCACATCGGGGTTTGTAAATATTGTGACTTGTAACTCCCGAAGAGCGACATTCCAAGSTACAAAAAGCAACAACCTTCATTTAACGATAAAAAGTGGTGACTTATGAAACATCACATCCCCCGCTATTTCGCATATCGAGACTTCTGAGATTTTCAGTAGGTGAATGTCACGAAGAGAAAAAGAACTCAAGAACCGACATTTAAAAAAAAATAGATTTGAACCAAATGAAAAAGGTGGCTCCAACACATCCCTTGCGCATAATTTTATGTAATTGTAGGGAAGAAATAAATCTCAGTGAAACCCTTAGGTTTCTTCCTACAATCACCCTACTATGTCCCAAATCATTCGTCAAACTTAACCGCCTTTTCTTGCAGTTAAGTATCCCATCATGCGATTTTAGCCAATCCATGCCAATCACTATGTCATAATATCCTAAAATAGTGACATAAAGGTTTACCTTAGTTACAAAATCACCCAAGTTAATGCTACAATCCATAACCTTTCCTCCAACTTTCTATTTGGCTCCAGATGTCATATCTACATATCTGAACTCGTCATGCTTGACTGCATTTACCTTAATTCTCTTAAGTGATGCACTAGAAATAAATCTCTATGTAGCTCCTGGATATATCAAAATACTAAAATTTTGATCGACGATCATACATGATGTCTCGAGCACAGTGGACCAATGCTCGACCTGGTGGTTATTCACCGTTGCATGTATCTTGTGGGCCTTTCCCAAATCCCACTGTAGTGGGTCTTGATGATCCGACCACTCTGGCCTTCTCAATCGGATAATCTAGTTGTTAATGTGTCTCTCCACATGTCCAGCATCCATTCTTCTATCTAGTGCTCATGGTCCCAGAAGTAGAAGTTGTTGGCCTAACAGTCTATGATCCTGGTTTTTTCTATTGAACAAGCCTAAACTGTTGTTGCTTCTATGGATGAAATTGTTACTATGGTTCTCTATAAGGAGTCATTTTCTAAGGATTTTTTTTTCATGGTGTCGAGAACATAGGTCCTCTAGGCGTAGCACAGCCTCTAGAAGTATTTCTAGCTAGTGTCTAATGTTGTTGCGCTCTTGGTGTCACCTATCCAATCTGTCTAGAAGGAGTCCTTCCCAGACCCTCATTGTTCATCTCTTCCTCAGCTACGAGGGCCTTTTGAAATGCATCTTGCAACGTCTGAGGCATCAGGATCCTCACATTCACATGAATGTTGAAGTTAAGGCCGAACACAAACTTGTTGACCTTTAACTTCTTTGTGTTCAGATGTGGAGCATATCTGAGTAGCTCCATGAACCTAGCCTCATACTCTGGTACCATACGACTACCATGTCGTAAGGCATTGAACTCATTAAGATGGCACTCAATGAATTCATACGACAAGTACCTCTCCTAGAATCATTCCTAGAACAATTCCCATGACACGTCTTCAACGACCATGTTTAGTTGAGGTAGGAGTGTCTTCCACCAAAGTAGAGCACTCCATTTCAGTTGAAATACCACCATGCATACTTTCATGTTCGAGGTGTAATCACGAAGTGAAAATCCCATCGCCATGTTCTCCAACCATGCCTCAGAGGCTAAGATGTCTGTGGCACCCGAGAACTCAAGAAATTTCACCTTCTCGAGTTCTCTGTGTATACTACTACTACCTACTAGAGTGCATTGTGAACCCTCATTGGAACAGACGCTCTTCCCTCATCTCGATCCAAGAGGTTGATCAACGCTTCTGACATCCTCTGTAAGGATCTCCTCATACCTAACCTATATCCCACAACAACCTGCTCATGCTCAGTAGTATGCTCATCTCCCTGAGGGTTAGATCCCTCTGGCGTAGATACTCTTGGAGGAGGCATACCTCTTCTTCTCGCACCACGACATCTACTTCCCATGCGTCCTCTAACCATGATTACCTAAATGGACAATATCAAAATTTATTAGTGATACATCTTTAATCTCTTTTTTTATAAACATAGTGGAAATCTTAACAGGTCCCTTGTCGTAGGGTTGAACCCTCTCTTATACCATATGTAATAACCCTCTTAACACATTAAAGAACAATTGAACCATTTCAATGTTATAAACATTAAATGTGATAACATAGGGTAAAGATTCTTTTTTTTTCCAAATAGACAAATGTTTAATAGACAACATCAAGTAACTTACAATTACAAAAGACATTATGAAGTGTAAGAATCTACTATATCATTCAAGAATGGTTGGGTAATTAACAATTTCTAAATCTTCGTTAAAATGACATAAAAAGGGTATTTTATTTCAAAGGCATTTAATTATCATCTACATTTAAATGTGATTAATGTTAAGTTATACAAAGAGTGCGCAAAGATCCAAACTTGTGCAACTTATTATTAGTCACTAGTGTTTTCTAAACGCAACACAAATTCTAAAAGTAATCTAACTAGTAATAGGAATTAAGACTAAAAATATCATGAACAAGGCTTGCGCATAATACAAGTACAATTAATGAAAGTTCTAAATTGTTTCGTAATAATTTAGGAATGACATTTTAAAGTGCACAAAAGTTGTAAAGTAAAGGAGTCTATTTACACCCTTAATTGCTCAACGTTCTTTGTTAAATGTTGTAACAATATACACAATAGATAGAGTATAAATTTATTTTGCACCAAAATTAAACCTTATCAACCATTAAGACGATCCATCACTAGTTYTGATGTTACGAYGAACAATTGACTATCTTTATTTACCTCACTTGAGGTTACACGACATGCRCAATTCATTTATTAGTTAGAGCATGTAAAACATAAGATTGTATTCCTTCAATGATTGATATAAACCATGAAGTTTTAATCATTTATTTAACCCTCGATTTCAATCACTACAATATTAATCATTAAAGAATTAATATTAACAACTAGTAATAATGAAGATATTAATCATCAACTATTAATTGAAGCCCTTAAATATTTAACTAATAACATAACATGTTTATTTTTGTCTTTTCTCTCTTGTTTTTAAGGTATAATTTCATACTTCCAAAAATAGTCATTTAATATCTTGCTATGAAAAATTAACAATTTAATACAGACTGTTGACTAAATTATCTGACCGAGGAATTTAACAATTTTATTCCAAGGATTGATCATTGTATCCTTGACTAGAACAATTCCCATTCATTTATCGATTGGCCAAAAGGTGAAGTGAATACAAGGAATTCAGAAAAGTTATTCGGTGTCAAGTGTTGGATTAAAATCAGACGTTTCTCTCCCATCCCTATGCATTCTTTACAATCCACCAAAACAGATAAGGTTGAACCCACAAATCGTGTTAAGGATCTAAGGTAAAAAATTCATTGAACCTGAAAAGAGTAAAATCGATTGGATGGACTCTCTGTCTATGGTCAGGTTATATAAAATTCTTTAAAAACAATTGCCAATTATAATGGGGTTTCCTTAATTCATATACTATTATTGTTTTATTCTATTTTATTTTATTTTTATTTATTTATTTATTTATTTTTATTTTTTAAATTAATCAAACAGAAGCATAAAGAAGACTCAACGATAACAAGGGAAAAGTAACAGTAAACTAACATAAGACTTGAAGGTAATGTAAGACGGTAGAATCGGTTGAAACACTACTCAATATCATGCACAAATCAGAGTTGTACATGTTCCTAATTCAAGTTTCGACATGAGCTTACGCCAGGTGTAATGTTAATTGATGTTAGACCTTAGAAAAATATCTTGACGTGGTAACATAGGAACCACACACGTTGGTTAAGCTCATATCAATGAAAATATCCCAATCTCGACAACCATTGGAAGCAAGATAGAGAAGAAACTAGGAAAACAAGAAGGTCGATGCGATTAAAAGTGTTAATAATAGCCTAAGATAAATTCTATTTACACCTCAAATATTAAGAATTTAACTGTTAGAGGCTCCTAAGATAGAGTACTTGTTTGACAACTAACGAGTTGTAAAAAAAAATTGAACGGCCTCTGCACAGGTCAACTATCAACTCGAAAAGCCTCAGTAAAGAAGAGTGATCAATTTTTTCCACCATAGGTTTGGGTGCGGAAATACATGATTGTAAGGAATAGAGAATCGCATACATGTTTGGAGAATGGAAGAAAAATTACAACCTACCTTCGCAACTGTCAATAAGAATTTAAATGACCCACTATATGATGGTTATCAAGCCAAGCTAGTATTCCAATTCGAGATCATCTCATTCTAGGGCGGATGGAATCACAATTTTATTCTGTATTTCTAAAATTTCTTTTGACTCAAGCAACCCTTCATATTTACAAGAAAATTGAAGTGTGCACGCAAATTAATTAGATCATATATGATTTTTCTAGGACGCCTCTAAAATTTTTGAAATAACAAGCGATCTGATGTTGGTAGGACAAAATTTCTCTTACATGTAAATTGATACAATGGCAAGAAAATATGATTAGTAAGATCTAACTAGATCAAATTTCATCATGATATTACATGAATGAAACAAATAATTCACTCGATGTAATTTTTGCAATAAAATTTAATAACTCCATCATCGATAGTAATTCTATGGTGAATCTAGCTTACGAAGTAGATAAAATAATTACATACATTATAAGAAAATTGTGGAACTATATATATATATATATCGCCATTACAACAATACTGATCAATATTAAAAAAAAAAAACATTCAATACATAAACGCAAATAATCTAAGTATCAACAACAATAGTGACAACAATTAAATATTGTAACCAGATATTGACAGAGTATGAGGTCAAACTTCAACTTGGCGACTTGTGCAACCATCCCTTCCTTTGCTTGTTATTCCACAGACTTCACTGGTACCTCCCAGCCAAATATTGTAACTGGATCTTGACAGAGTATGAGGTCAAACTTCAACTTGGCGACTTGTACAACCATCCCTTCATTTGCTTGTTATTCCACAGACTTCATTGGTACCTCCCAGCCAACGCTAGGGGTACTCTTATTCCCCCTTAGTTGCTCGAGCTGCAAAGGGGCCTCACACAAGAAACCAAAACACAATAGCTCCCAAGCTTGCCTCGCAAGGAAGAGATTCCACTCATTTCACAAGCTTGGAGTCCCAACTCTCACAAGTAAAACACACTCCAACAAAAGTTTGGCAGCATAACAGTACTAATAAAAGTGAGATGTCTTTCCCCTCTTCCCCATTTCCTTTATAGAAAAATCCACAATGATACATGTCCTCATGCACAAATAATTAACTTTTTACTTAATTTAATTATGAATATTCACCCACACACTTGTCACACTCTCCCCAAGTCACACAAGTTATTACCCTTTTTATTTTATTTAAAAATTCATTTTCCCTCACATTCCCCAATGTGTTCCTATTTTTGCTCTTAGATGTCTCTTAGTTCCCCAAATTCCCATTCAATGAGTGTCTCATAACCATATCTTAGTTTGAGCTGGTTTAGGAGTCTTCTTTTAGTTATACTTAGTGGTAGATTGACTCAAGATACCATTCTATGTCTACAGCTATTCTCTCATGTTTTAATTTCTTTCTATTTTAAAAATCCCTTTTATTATTTTCATGCACACATGTGCATTTTACCCAACCTTTAAATTTGTATTCCCCTTTTTCCTAGAGTTAAAGTATATCTCAATTCTTTAACTTGTTTAATATTTTATTTAGTCCCTCATTTAAACTTAGACAGACTTAGGTTAGGATTTAGGCTTAGACTCTTGTTATATTTATTAGTTTATAAATAAATTTTTAATTAATTCTCTTGTTCTAACCAAGGTCTAACCATTCCATTAAATTTTGTAGGCCATCTAGATTTTAATTGACTCACTATTTAAATACATGTCATTCCCTTCAAGACGCACCTCCGTGCTCCAAGGGTGCCACTCCTCTTTGACTGGTTTTTGAATTTTTTTTAACCATTGGATTCAACACTCCATTCAGTCGACCTTGTGAAAGACTAAGGGCTTCTAAGGAATAAGGCTTTTGCCTTATTGCGCACCCCTTAGGATTCTTCATGAGAGAATATCTCAGTCTACCCTCATGGCATCGTGGACCTCTCGAATTAGGTAATCATTAACCTATATTTTAGGTCACAGCGAGAGTTCTAGTAGGTTGTGATAGGGACGTTGCCACACCTCTCCCTCAAATGTCTGGTTTATGTGCATGACCCCTTTACTCCTTATGTGAGTCGTATTAGCAAGCATCGTCAAGCCCGCATCCAATAACAAAGAACAATGTCAATATCCCATATACATAAATCATATGGTAATCAATCATATATCACATGTGCTTAAAATGAAATACTCAAACAAAATGCAATCCACTCCCTGACTCAATCTGGAGTCCAAGGGAATCATTGATGCTATCTACATCATCAACCTATCATGTATCATGCATACTCAGGGAAACTCATTAGTAATGCTTGTCGATACATGAATATATCTAAAATCTAACATATAATCACAATGACATCATAATTTATATCTCATAAGCAAAGCATAATCACAATGTATCATAACCGGATCACTTGCTCACAAGTTTCCTCAAATAATAAGTCATTATGAATGTGGGATTTGAACTCACGCCCTTTCATACAAGAACCTTAATCTGGCGCCTTAGACCAACTCAGCCATTTATAAAATGTGTTCAATAATATTGGATGTTACATAATTATTTTTATGAGAACTAAGATTTAAATTGAGAAATTTCCTATAACACTCCTAGAGATGGAGGATATGGATCGTGTTCATGGTGCTAGTGTAGTTGATAGTTTGATGTATCATATGGTCTATACCACACCATACATTGCCCAAGCAGTTAGAGTCTTGAGTTGATTCATGGCTAATCCTAGACATGAACATTGGGCTTTATTGAAGAGGGTCTTCAAGTATTTGAGGGGTATTTTTGAATATTCAATTTTTTATCATGGTAATATTTTAGGGACTAATGCTCAGTGGACATACAATATTATGTGGATTCTTATTGGGAAAGGGGTGTAAATATGAGGAGATGTACCAATGGATATGTGTTTCAACTATTTGGTGGAATAATGAGTTGGATGAGAAAGCGATAAGTTGTGGTAACTTTGTCCATAACAGAGGCAGAGTATACAGCATATACTAATTCCTATAAGGAGTCTATTTGGCGTATGAAATTGTGTTTATATGTGGGGATAACTCAGAGATATATTACAATTCAATGTAATAATCAAAGTGTTGTATGTTTGGCAAAGAAACCTCCCTTTCATGTGAAGAAAAAGCATATTGATATCTAATACCAACTTGTTTGAGACATGGTAGAGGATGGAAAGGTGGTTCTAGATAAATTTGACTATTTGCATCATGTTGTAAATGCATTGGTGAAGTCGGTAAGTACAGATAAGATCGGGAGGTGTTGTGAATCTATAGGCCTCATGACCTTAGCAGTTAGTTCACAAGGAGATGCATTGTCCCTTATTCTCTTGCAATGCATATTCCAAGTGGGAAAATGTTAGGAAAGGTTTTTCATACACCTTGTAATTAACAATTTTAGAAGATGCCAAAATTTCTTGGGTTTTCCAATCCATGTTGTGGCAATTATCACACGCACGAAGTAATGTTTTTAGTAAAAGAAAAAAAAATCATGCATGAAGTAATGTTTTTTAGTAAAAAACAATAACTATAGATCATTTCCAACATGTGGACTTAGAAACCATAAATGGTTTATGGTTATATATTGAGTGCTTGGTATGGAGGTATAGAGAGAGAGAGAGAGAGAGTCTATTGAAGGTACCATTGTGTTGTCAAAATTTCTCTAGAAATAGAATGTTGATTCTCACTCTTGTTAAGAATATGATTGAGCTTCCTTTGGAGTGCATGGTTTTTTTATAAAAAAGGGTTTTCCCCAGGAAATCACTATGTAATGATTGCATTTTTCGTGTTATCTATTTTTTCCATTGTTTTATTGGAGTTTTTGCACACTCTTCTCTCATTGATTAGAGTAGGAAGTGTATGCCACACTTTTACTTCCTCTCAATATGAACATATCAATTGAAAAATAACATAAAAGAACCATTAAACTAAATACTCATCATGACATCATCAAGGATTGAAAAAGACTCTCTCATAATCTAACCATGGAATACATAACAATATTATATATATCATATCATATCATATCATATCATATCTACTCTCAGTAATAAAATCCTAATGGTATTTTACCAAAGTTAAAAACCCTAAATGTTTCATTATTATTTTATTTAATAGGAGGAGGGGTGAACTAAGCTAAGATGGCAAACCACTCTTATTAATATTAAGTATATTATCATTCCTCCTTGTCTCTATTAAATTAAGTATAATACTATTGTTCCTTCTCTTTGATAGAATATATAAATCGATTAAGTAAAACATTTTTTCACTTTAAATTAATTTGGAAATTTAAAGTGAAATTTTATTGTTTCACTATAATGTTTAAAAATATATTATTTTTCAATTATGAAAATTATGCCGAAGTAATATCTTAGGGATAGGTTTTCGGAAACCATCTCTTCAAAACCACTCCTCCATCATCATCATTGTTTGAATCGTTAGTTGCCAGCAAGGATTATTTATGTATTTTATTAAACCTTTCCCCACAACGTTTCCACCGTCGTTTTCATTAGTTGATGGTACTCAAATCCATTAGACTACCATGGATCTGATCCAGCCTGTCCACCTTGGTTCATCTGAGTCCTCATGTAGAGCTCCATCTTTACACTGCCTCTCCTTCCCAAATTCACCACTCCCCACCCCATTGATTGTAATCCATAGAGTTGCATGAGGATTTGTTGGTGGCTTTGAGAACTTGAATATTGCAGTAGTACAACCTCATAAGGAAAAAGAAATTGCAAATACTCTTGTCCCAAGGGGGAACTCATATCTGACTTATCTCATTGTTACTCGTACAAATATGCTTGAGTTTGGTGGTGCAAAATTCATTGTAAATCAAAGGTTTTGAGATGTATTATCTTTGGTTGATAGGATTACATAATCTTTTCAGGGATTCTTTATTCCTCTCCGCCCAGTTATGTAGGTTGTGCAAAAACAAGAATTCATTAAGCAATAATGAATAGCACTGGAGAAACACTAGGCAAGGACATAGCGCATAATCAATGGAATTTTCTTGGTTTTAGCTTAACCTTGTGGTTAAATCGTTGAATCGGTTTTGGCATGGCCATGCACTATTTTTATTTCGTTAATTTTTCGCGTTCCATTTTTAGTTTTGTGTTTTTGTTGGTTGCACATGTATTTTCACTGGTTGAATTATGTTATGTTTGGATGGATTGATTTTGTTTGAGAGGTGGGATAGTTTGTTTGGCCATCAAAACAAAAGAGGTCGAGGGAGAGAATTTTATCGTTCCCATTCTAATAAAGAGAGGAAGACCACCTCACTACCACACTACAGGTCATAGGAACGTCTTGTAATGAGGAGAGGTATGATTAATTTTTCTTTACGCAAATGGAATGATACTTGGATCTTGTCTCTATTCTTTGTTTCTACTTTCATTTTATTACATCGCATTTGTTTTGGGCTCAAGAAGTAAGCGACAACTGCCCTTAGAGAGAATATAAGTGAAAACATCTTTTCCTCGAAAATGAATTTGGATTTCTTCTCCAAAAGTAAGCAATAAAGAAAATATTTCTCCAGTTTCTCACATCGTTTCCATCTTCAGATCATTCTCATGTAATATGTTTAAAGGTCTGTATGCTTATGGAATAATATGCTTTTATTGTATTTTATGTTTTTCTTTGCTTATACCTCTAATTCTACTCAAACATTAAAAAATAAGCACATGAATGATTGCACCTCACTCCTCTCTCTCCTCCTGTCGATTGGTTTATGTGGCTATGTCGTTCTTGTAAATCCCTTGTTGTTTCAATAGAGTGAGTTACTTCCATTGTGCGGAAGAAGTAGGAGCTTGTCGGATTTTGGGATTGTAAGGGTATTCCCATGGGAGGGAAGATTAGTATGGTTATCAATAAATAATCATTGTATCTCTTTTTTTTTCATTTTGAAACCCTTCATAAGTTGAGCCGAGTAGTTTAATTAAATAGTAATGAGAGAAGGGGGGGAACCCAAAAAAACATTACTTCTTTACACATACACGTAAATGATCTATCTCTTCCTAGTCAAAGATACGATCGATGGAAATCGATGGAGGTTTAGGGATTGTTAGAACTTGGATTTTAACATGTCA
>SNQJ01S0181219.1:5943-25241 GCA_010110895.2 Picea sitchensis
GACTAAAGGTATTCTTCCACACCCCATTTACCAGCTACAACTGGAAGGAGGCTACAACCCCCTAGTTTATCAACTACCACTGAAAGGATACTTCAACACCCTGTTGAGGATAAGATATGAAATGATATTACTCAAGCATTTTCAGACTTTACTTGGCTAAAGAAAAGTAGACGGGAATATCACCCTATGTTTATATCCAACAAAAATAAAATCCTAACTCACAAGTATTAATTACAAGTGCTTAGGCTAGTCTTTTATCAACAAATAGCTTGTTGGAAATTCATGTTTTATGTAATTTTCTAAATATAACAATTTATGAAATAAATGTAAGAAAAAAAGTAAAGAAACCAAGATGATAATCAAGACATATGAGACATAAATCAATCCTTTATTTAAATTCTAATTCACCAAATTCCAATTCATTCCAATTCACCAAAGAGTAATTTTCTTTACAAAATTTCATACAAAAATCTTGGACCAAAGTCAAACTTAGACATCCCCGATAGAACATACAAAAGGACCTCTGGCAGAAAACCAAAACTGAACTCTAAAAGTTGGATCATCTTGCCACAGATTTCTTCCCACTCGACTCTACACAATAGCCTTTATCAGTCATGGAAACTAATTCACAAACAAACAATTCTACATAAACTATCAAACATAGATCAACAGCTATGAAAAACAAGTGTCTGAACGATTTGATTCAGCCCTGAATATTGTTGTCTACAATAAGACCCTGCTATCATAAAAGAGAATTAGGCTTGTGATGAGTATATGAATTAATGAAAAATTAACTATCTCAACATAAACTCAAAGACAAAACATTAGCATGCTTCTGCTTCTATCCTCCTCTTGTTCCTCCCTTTCCTTTTTCTTTTAACAAATTAGAATTGGTTGAAGAAGTTGAACCAATTCATTAGTTAATTTAATTAAAAGACTCAACTAACTTTAGTTAGGGGGAAGAATAATAATTATAATAAGGGTCATAAATAAATAATAACTAGTAGGTGGGACCCTTTGTGACTCCCTTTAGTTCATAACAATCATAACATAACCATTAGTTAAGAAAAAGACGCCTCCTTGTGCCTCCCATCAACATATTCACTTTTGGTAATTTAAACTCATGAAATTTGAAATTATTTCAAAAATAATACTCATATATCCAAAATAAACATCATGTCCAAAGATCCCTGAAGTCAATTGTCATAAAACAATAGATATAATAAAAATTCAAAAGCCATATTTCCTAGTTTGTGATGCAACCCTTCCTTGATTGTTGTTGTCACCTCTTGATTTTCCTGAATTTGCCTTTGGTTGTGCAGAGCCTTTAGGCCTAATTTCATTGATCATGTGGGAACAATCATCCCTCAAATGAATCCAAGAAGACATGGATTTGTTAGAGACATTGGAGGGTGAGGAGGGGGCAACAGTGGATTTTATTTTATCAAGGGCATGATGGTCCTCAATTTTGAATCTCTTGCTAGCATGGGAGGATTGCACTGGAGAGTGCTTAGGGGAATCTTGGGAAATGGGGTTAACCAATGGAGGAGGAGGTAAAGACAAGTTGGGATAGCCACGATGTTGAGAGACTGTTGGGTGGACAATCTCCTTCCATCCATCATTTTCAAGGACCTCAGGTTGTAATGAGACACGAGGAGGTATAGGGATATCGGGTGTTTGTGGGGCTTGGAAAGGAGGCCTTTCGGGCTTAGGTTGGACTATTCCCTGCCCAATCTAATTGAAGAATCCATCATGAAACAATTGGCCAAGATCTTGTGAATCAACGTCAAAATGTATGGAGAACCTAGGCCTTCTTGGGCCTCGGTTCCAATTACCTCTACCCATGTTTGCTCGGCCATGGCTACCTTGACTAAAAAAAATCATCCTGCATGCGTGATCAATTAGAAAATATTCTTTTAAATATCCATACATGACAACTCTTAAAAATATGAAATAGATTTGGCTCAACAATGTATCAAAATCATGCAATCCAATCCATACAAATTATTTTACTGTTTATCAATGAGCAGAGGGTGAGAAGGGTTCTGGGATATGCGAGGGGTTTGTATTGAGTGAAACATGATATCATGAGGGGAAAATAACATGGTTACTACTCAATGAAAAAAACAATCAACTGTAAATAAAACCAATAAAACCTCACTGCAATCCACACACAGTCATGGTAATAACAAAAATTCTCTTTACTGTAATCAATCTTAGAAAAGGGAGTGAAAAAATGAATATCGGAGGTGAAGGGGTTTGTAATTAGTGGAAAGTGAAATAATGGATGGGAAGAAGAGCAATTATTGTTCATGAAATTAATTCAATGATCCATAAAACATTCTACAAAAGGAGATGCATCAACCATCAATCATTTGACCAAATAATAATTTTTGTGCATTTAACTAGTTCATTGTTCATAATCAAATATCCAACACAATGCCATCACAAGACAGTGGGCATCCCACACAATCTGTAAAAAGGATTTTTTTCCCTTGTTTGCCTCTTATAAAATTTTCCAAATAGTAGCCATTCCACTCTTTTAACCATAAAAAACAACCACTACCCATACATTTCTTCAATCCACAATAATACTCAAAAGTTATGTTTACAAATTAACAATGAAGTCACTATCACTACAATCGGGCCTATCATTTAAAAGCAATGATATTTATTAAACATATATAGGCAGTAACCAAAATAATCAAGACCAAATTTCCACGCCTGAATTGAAAATTAATCATACAACCAACAATCACCATTTAGACACAAGCTATGCACAAGTTAATTTCCCCAGGCAATGTAGTTATGCCACTGACAAAAAAAAACAATTCAATGTGACTTAAAAACTGGGCCATCCATCTAACATGACGAGGTATCAACAACAAGCATGTCTCAACAATTGATCGGGATGCAACAAAACGTGCTCAAAACTCTGTGAGTATCTCTGACTGTGAGAACTCAAGCCTTCTATGTTATACACAGTGTGCAACCAACAAAACCCTGTGATGAAACAACTCCACTTTAACAAAAACAAACACACAGTCATGGTAATAACTCAACATCTCGTTCTGACGCATAGATTTAATATAACATTTCTTCGATTTAGTCACACCGTGATCGAATATGTTGTGCAAACTTAGGCTTATACAATCAAACAAGAATAAGGATGCAGTGGATATACTATCTATAGTCATCCAATTCAATAGTCATTTGGCCCCAAAGAAAACCATAGTTACCACGCCCATTATTTCATTTTTCAAAAACACCATACACACAATGCGACATGCGTGAGAAACATCAAGAATTTGTAACTAATGTCAGCTATCATCCAAATAATAATTAGTGCTAATACCAGTGACTGTGTATCAACCAAACAATTCTCCACTGGTGTAAAAAAAAACAATCAACCTAACACAATGTGGCAACTACGCATACCCACGCATCAAATCGAATCGGGGCAGAGGCCTTGTCCATTAATAGTACTGAGTATCAACATAAGGAGAGAGACTGTGTTCTTTGAAAGTTCAATTGGCAATGAAGGGTTTATCCTTATTATCACATAAGCAATAATTAAATTCCAAACCAACATGACTGCCATATGATAAACTGGGCAAGTCCGTATCCAAAGTAATTGACCATACATTCAATCCACAATAACTCATAGCAACTTGACAGGCATGACAATCTCCTCTATAAAACTCTTGAATGAAGATTTAAGGGTCTACTATGTAGCCAACACCATGGGAACGAAGCCAACTCCTCATAATGGTGGAACCATCGAGGCCAAGGGTGTGCACACAGAGAGAGACATGATTCATTAATGGACAGGTAACAATCCATGGCAAGGGGGCCATAACAAAATGTGAGGCTCCCATTCGGCCTATCAATTTTATTCAATGTGCATAGGGTATAACCCTCTTGTTCTTTGTTTAAACTACCAAAGTACTGTGGTGAAGACAGGGTCGAGTTAAGAATAGAACAATCACTTTGTGACCCTTAGTTGTGGAAAAAACCAACGCCCAAGTGAAAAAAACATAGTGCCGCAGTAGACCTTCAACTACTAACCCCATAAAATCCAAAGACTAGGTTTAGTGAAAAATGAGTGTAGATAGCCATCCGCCCAAGACTAAACAAAAACCCTCCAACAAAACTAGCAAGGATAACAAAGAGCTACCACCCAGGATGACTGATCACTTCGACGAATTCAATATTTTTACAGGAAGAACCATACACTCTTCATTCGAGAACAAAATTTCACATAGTTGCAACACTTAGGAAAACACAAACCCATACACCTAAGCCAGTAATCATTTCATAACCAGAGAAAAATCACAAATAGCCAAAAAAAGACATACCTGTAATCGAATTCCTTAAAATGAGAGCTAGTCAAGTGGTTCCTCCTTGAGAAAATTTCGGATCATAACCACAACAGTAATATCGAACAATATCCTAACTAGGGTGGTGGCTAATAGGAGGAGTAAAGGTGACATGAAGTAAATGCACGTCACCTCCACCCATAATGCATTAACTCATCAGTACAGGCCAACACATTCTTCATTAACCATTAATCGAACCATGTATCGAAACCATCACCATATTAAAACCCAATAGTGCGCCTTATGCCATGACATAACTCAGGTCCCATATAATTCAAACATTCACATAACCATTAACGCCCATCACCTTTCCAAATGACCCACCAATATTTAATACCATATGCGTATTAAACATATAATTCAATCACAATTGCATAACCATTTACTTGTTAGCTAGGATTTAACAATAATTGTTAAGTCTTTCATGCATGTAGTATAGTGAATAGGATAACTTTAAATTCTTCCCCTTTGAAATTGTTTCTCATTTCTTTCCAATTGTTCACATGTAGTATAGAAAAATTATAGAGTTAGATCCCTTCTCTTTGCATTTGTTATAGTATCCTTTCCTTTCTCAAAACTGTCCTTCATGTAATTTCACTAACATATTTATTGTGTAGGTGCGATAAGAACAGATAGCAATGATATTAATGAATATCATAGGTTGTAGTAACATCAGAAATCAACACTTCATAATCTCAAATCATAACCTATAACAACAATATCTCATCAACCATGTAATTCGTGTCGCATATCATCACAACATAAAAAATGAATAGATATGATCTTCAATAGTTCAAGGGGGTCCCACCTACTAGTATTATTTTATTTTTTTATAATAATAGGCTTTAGCAACACTTTGTGGGAAAAACTTTGTTGAAACTTTTAATCGTCAAAAAACTAGTGACTCCATTGGAAAATTTGTTTCCAGCATATTTAGAACTGAAAACTCATGGTTTCACAGACCAAGAAAAGTAATCTTAGAAGACATAACCAAAATAATTATGCAACTAGGGAAAATAAGCGGATTTAATGGAAAGATGACCGAGAATTCAGGAATAATTGATGAAAAGTGTTAATTATGAGGGGTTTTTACCACTGTATTGATAATCATTAATCTAGAATATGTGTTGGCGTGAGTTTTATCAGACCAGGTTCCTTCTTAGGTTACCAACAAAAGGTACCATGTAGTCTAGAGCACTCACATTTTCATCTCCTCCAAAGAGAATAAGTCTCACCCGAAGTGTTGTTGAGACAAATAGATAGGGAAGGGTAGGTAAAATACTTAAGAGGATCCATAGAGCCTTCAAGACTCATTCTTGATCTTGTGCAAGAGACATGAACAGATATGAGACATGCATGTGCAAGAATCGAACCTACTTATGTTGCGAGCAAGCATTTAAATGTAGAACCATCAAATAGAACTCATAAGCCATAAGAAAATACTGTAATGCAAAAGTAAACACACAGAGACACATCATATTTGAAAATTTAGTTCCTTCTTCATATTATCTTCAGAATCTTTCTCTGATTACAGACTTATAATTGCACAGTAGTGTGTTGTACAAACTCTTGGCTCTAGACTCACGTTGCAGAGCTCCAATTCTCAAAATTGATAGATCCCATTCATTACAAACTCAAGACTTGATTTAACTTGACTTACAACAATCATAAACAAATAACCTAACTAAACCAACCCAACCAACCAACCCTTTTATAATTATGTTCATCCCTATATAAGTTGGGTTGTGTCTTCCTTCTCGGTTTGCACGCTTTCTTGTTCTGTTGCAACCATTTGTTGCTTAGTTGGCGTTGTGCTGACTTTCACAACTACTTTATGTTTCTCTTTCTCTAGGCCTATGATGAACCTTGCACAACTCGTGCTTAGTCAAAACTTGCACGATTCATTATCGCAAAAATGAAGGGCCCAACAAGCTCTGACCACAATCCTTGACTCGCCCTCGAGTCAAGTGTTTGGTTCTTTCACATTTTCCAGGAGCATCTATTGTTTTTCCTTGTCCTTATTTTCGTCTTCCTTGGGCCCAAATATGGTACCAACTCTAAGGCTCATTGTTTCACTCCTTGAAAGTTTGCAACTTTGTCTTGCCACTTCCTAGTGAGGAGTGATGCCTCAGCAACAAACTGTTGGGTTGTTTCCTTGCTATCCGCCTTTGACTAGCACTCGACCAACAAGTTCCACTCAGAATCTGTTGTTGCATCAACTTGATGTATTTTCATGTATACTGTCTGAATAACAGGTCGGAAGTCGTGCAACTCTTTCTTTGCTACGGACTGTGCCTCAAAGAGGGCGTTCAGCTCATTGTCTGCATGTTGAATTTGGTTGAACTTTTTTTGTTGTTCCATAGGGTCCATTTTGGCCGCAACTTCTTCATTCAACACCTAGATATTTATGCTCACCTCCTCCAAGACTTGGTTTCATAGAGAAATGATGCCCATCCAGTCACTAACTTCCTTGAATATTTTTGTGCATTTTGTTGTGTGCTTGTGTAGTGCTGCTCAGGCGTTGTTTCCTTGCAATATTATCTTCTATATCTTCTCCTGTAGCTTCTGGGGCTACTACTCTGCCTCTTATTGGGCCTGTTGTAACTATGCTTTCAACTACTTAGCTTGAATGATGAGTTGCATCCATTCTCCTTGTAACAACTTGATCTGGTGTTCTGGCTCACCTACATCACTGACCTCGGGTAATTTAGGCGCAACCTTCTAAATCTCTGACCAGGCTTTGACAAGTCTTTCCTACACTTTTTCTAGTTTGTGATGAACTTGGAGTTTTTCATTCACTTCCTTTATCCTTCATGTTTACATAACAAGCTCTTCCTTTCTTGCAACCTCGACGGATCTCTTGGCCTCCTGGAGCCTTTGCTATAATTGATCAGTTGATGCTCTGATCAGTCCAAATAAGTGCATCACTAGCCACTGTACGAGGTCAACAGATGAAGGAGAGACATCTCTGGGTTCTCACATCTGCAGTGGAAGTCCATTGGCCATTTAATTCTCTGAGCGGGTTTCTACCTCCTCCTTTGTTGGTGGCCCTGGTGCGATCCTCAACCATAGCTCTGAGGGAAAAATAGTCAGAACCTATGTTATGGCTATTCAAAGTTGCATCAATTCTATGCACTCTTGAGGGTCCTGGAGAACCCGTTCCATTTACTCATGCGCGGATGTCACACTTGGCCTGGGTGTTGATGCTAGTTGCCTCTAAGGCTCTGGTAGCTCTGACTCTCTTATTGCTTCTATTTCCTGAATTATGGCATCTTGCATATCCTCACCCTTGGTCAGTGAGGGGATTTTTTGTTTCTCTAGAAGTGTAGCGCCTCCATAGTGTGGGTATCTTTTCCTTGCACCAAAAGTTCAAGCTATTGTTCCTGGGTGTCTGGATTCAGACCATTCAGCTTCGGTCTCATCTCTGGTGCTTTGGGGTATGGACCATAAGATTTTGATCTTGTCTTAGGCGACTCTTGGTTTATTCTTGGGAGTCATCGTTCCACTATTTCTGGTTGATCGAGCTGCATGGGATTTGGGGTTACGGTCTAGGGTGGAATGGTGGTGGCAGGGTTTAGTGATTGGGGTGGTGGTGGTGATGGAGGGTTCTCAGTGACGAGTGTGGATGGATATTTTTTAGGCTCTAGGTCATACTGAATGTCAATGATAGTGGTGGATTTGACTGTTTCTCGGGTGCGGGGAGTGACTGATGCAAGGGGTTATGGGTTCAGAGGTTTTTTCAGTGAGACCCTGGTTCTAGGCCTCTTCACCAATGGTTCGGTATCGAACACAACACCCAATATCTGGTTAACCTTCACACCTGACAACATGACATTGGCTAGTAGTTTACGGAGGTACGACCTTTTCTTCTGCTCCAACTAATGTATCTCTTCATCCTCCTCAGAGTCTGATTATGCTTGAGCTTCTGGCTTCTTCAGCTCTGGGCCTGAGCTCGGTCCTTCCCCTGCTCCTTTTTCTTTTTTCTTCAATAGCTCCATAGGTAGAATGTAATGCATTCCTGACTTGCACAGATTGCATTTGACTCCTATCCATGACATGAATTCCTTGTCAAAGGCCTCCTCATCCGGATAGAACGACAACATCCTTGTGTGGAAATCTTCCCTGCTAACATGTCTCGGCCAGACAAATGTATGGTGTCAGTTCATGTTGAAGGTGATATTTCTCATATTGCAGTTGAGGAGATCCTAAGGGATACACAACCTCTATTTTACATCTATCAAGCCATTGTACCACTTAGAAAATGTTGTGGTGTTGAAGGCTATATTCTTTGAATGTGGCCTGGACTGCCATGGCTCGAACATCTTCACCATGCGCCCTTTGTCTGGTATCATTGGCTGTCTTCCCACATGTGACTTCCATTTTAACATTGCGAATGCCACAAGTAGATATACATAAGTGAAGGTTACTCCCTTCTCCTATGCCTCCTCACATGCCACTAGTATTTCCTCTAGCAGGTAACTACACCAATTGAACATTGCTCCATTAGCACAAAAGTCAGCTACTGATAATGCATCTAGGGTGAATTCTCCCTTGTAGTATGATATCATAACATTGTTGGCTATGATGTAACATCAAGTCCACACTGTCTCAGGTATTATTGGTTCAATTACTATTTTGCGTCCTCCCCTCTTCGTGTTGAATTTCTCATACAGGTTGATCTCTCCTTTCTTTTTCCCGTGTTTACCAGGACCCTAGAATCCCTTTGACACATCCTCTCCTTCGAAGGATAGTCCAGTAATCTATTGTATGTATTCAACATGGATTGGATACCACTTATCCAACCATAGAATTATGTCATTCACCCTACTTATCAAAACTTTCATGCACCACGCAACCTCACCAGTGGTACTGAAGACTGGTAGGTCTCTCAGGTTCATGATGGTTGAATTGAATAAATTGATGAAGTCTAATTTTGGCACAAATTGCATATCTTCGGTTCCATCTGGAGCCATCTCCAAAAAGACATATGTGTGCATCTGAGGGAACAAGACTGAATCTGTGAGGTCGAGGTTGAGGAGCTTAACATGCTCCACTTTCCCTTTGAAATCACCCACAACCTTAACTTGGGGGTGGCAAGGCTCATCTTATACCACTTCTTTCGACATGGCACTTTGGCTTACTGTGGATCTCGACATTCAGACTTCTACGGAAAGCTAAGGACTATAGATATCACAATGGTACAGGCTTGTTTTCTCTACTGAATTCAAAAATGGCTATGCTTCTTTTGGAAACGATGCATTCTAGGGTGAGTTCTCAGGGCCTTATACTTGGATTAATGGGCAAGTTTACCAGTGACTTTTGTTCATCATGACGGTATGGATGCAATGAGGTCTGAGTTGTCCAACAGGACAATTTAACAGGGTAAATCCTATTGGGCGATTTTGGCATTTACTTATTTGCATGAGTGGAATAGGGACGTGGACGATTTCAGACCTTTTCATTCAATGGGTGGGTATCCCAGTGCTAAATTCAATGGAATCTTTTCATAACGCAGATTTATGGCTTAATGGACTTCAAACATGGTACTGAAATGGAAATAAAGGCTATGACTAGACTAGGTTCATGTGGAATATGGATTCAGATAGTATTCAAATTCATCCTTTCTCCAAACACAAAGGTTGTCCCCATCATATAAATGACTGTCATTATTGTATTCTCTTATGATTTGGATCTTGCACTGCTGAGTCATTAGTTTTGTATCGAACAACACTTAAACAAAAAATGAACTATGTGTCATGGCGCAACACTTCACATATTGACTTTATTACTGAATTTACAAAAAATTCAGAAAACTCAAATATAACTATTGTACAAGATCCTTTGGACTAGAGAGACAGTCCTTCTTTCTCAGTTTTGATATAGGTAGGCCTTCAGGCGAGCGCCATTCACCCATCCTGGTCGCAACACATCATCTAGTTTCACGAGTCTAACTTCTCCTAAGGGTCGAATCTCTGCAATCATGAATGGTCCCAACCAGTGCATACATAGCTTTCCAGGATGCTTCTGGTACCGGCTATTGTAGAGTAGTACCTTGTCTCCTTGCGTGAATACCTTGGTATTAATGTGCCTGTCATGCCAAGTTTTTTGTCTTTATTTTTCAACCAAATGATGAAATTCTACTAAAAATCTAATCTCTTTGAGTTCTTGTAGTTCTGTAAGTCTCTACATAATGGATTCCTCCTCTGTCATGCGTGTGACTTGTGAAATATACAAACTTGGAGTGATGAACTCTATAGGCACCACTGCCTCTCTCCCATAAACCAACGAGAATGGTGTATACCTATGGATTTTCTTTGTGGTTGTCCTATAAGCCCATAATATCGTTGGCACTCAGTCATCCCAGTCCTCCCTATTGGCACAACAAACCTTTGTTAGTCCCCTTTCTAGGATCTTATTGAACGCTTCGACTGTTCCATTGGCCTATGGGTGGTATGGACTGCTCTTGTGATGTTGAATAAAAAAATTTGTTGTGAGTGTTGCTATAGTGTTGCTAATGAAATGGACTCCCTGATCGTTGGTTAGGTTCCTGGGACATCTGAACTGAGTAATGATATTCTCAAAAATGAACCTGGCAACAATATTTATTGAACAGTCCTGTACAACTGCTGCTTCTGCCCAACGGGTAAGGTAGTCAGTCACAGTAATGATTTACCTATCCTTTGAAATTTTGGTTGTGGGGTTGATTGGTCCAATGAAGTCAACTTCCCATTTATCAAATGCTTGTAGAGCTCTAACTGGTTGTAGTGGTAGTTTGTCTTGGCGTGATGGCTTGCCCACGCGTTGATAAATATCACACAATTTAGCATATACTTTGGCATCCTTTAAGAGTGTTTCCCACCAAAGTCCTGCCTGTAGAAATTTTTGTGCCATGGTATTTCCTCCTACGTGGCCTCCTACAACTCCACTATGGCATTCCCAAAGTATATCCTACCTTTCATGATCCAGGACACACCGTATGAGGATGTTGTCTAGACCTAGTTTATACAACTATCTGATGATCAGCTAGTAATTTGTTGCTCTAACAACCATATGGAATTTTTGGGTTGCATAATTGGTTTCAGGAGATTCCCATGTACTGAGAAAGACTGCTATGTCCTCCAGGTATTTCGGTATGGCCTCAATCTTGAACAAATCTGCATTTGGGAGCTGATCATCTACTGCTCTGCGACTTTCCCCTGACTCTAATCTGGACAAGTGATCTGGTCATACATTGCATCTTCCCAGCTTGATGATAACTTCAAAGGAAAATTCTTGAAATAACAACAACCATCTACAAATTCTCCCTTCCAACACAGGTTTGTTAACTAGATATTTCAATGCAGAATGATCAGTAAAGAATTTGAAATGAGACCCTAACAAATAATGTCTAAATTTCTGCAAAGGATAAATCATGGCCAAACCGTCCCTTTCCATTGTTGTGTAGTTGCATTCTTCTTGCCACAACTTCTGACTCGCAAAATAGATAGGGTGATCCATATCTCCATCTCCAGGTTGTGTTAAGATGTCTTCCAAGGCAATTCTTGAAGCATCTACATGGACGCGAAATTCATTCTCCCAGTTTGGAAATATCATAATCAGTGTTGTGATGAGTTTCTCCTTAAGTGTCTCAAATTCTTTATCACATGCTAGAGTCCATTGGAACATTTCATCCTTTTCAGTAGGTTTTCCAGAGGTGTAGTAATGTTGGCATATCTTTGGATGAACTTGCAATAATAACCTGTGTGACCCAGTGTGGAGTGCAATTGCCTAGCACTCATGGGCAGTGTCATATTCAAAATGACTGCAAATTTGGCTGGATATACCAATACTCCTTCTCGACAGACTATATGGCCCAAAAAATTCCCATGTGGTACACAAAAGATACACTTTCTGAGATTCAATGAGATATGAAACTCTCTGCATCTGTCAAACATTAGCCTTAGTAGTGCTACATGTTCTCTGAGCAAGCTATATATTGTCCAATCATCCATATAGACTTCTATAAATTTGTGAATAAAATCTCTAAAAGATGCTATCACAATCCTGGAGAAAACTGCAGGGGAGTTCTTTAAGCCAAATGGCATCACGTTGTATGCAAAATATCCCCATTCTGTTATGAAAGTGATCTTTCTTTTGTCCTCTTCAGTGATCTTGAATTGATGGTATCCTGAAAATATGTTTGTGAATGAGTATGCTTCCTTTCCTGCAACTTGTTCTAGCACCTCATCTGTAAAGGGTGTTGGGAAAGGGTCATGTACACAGGCAGAGTTGAGACTTTTGTAATCTACACAGACTCTAATATCCTTTTGTGTCTTTCTTGCTTTGAATAACTATCGGGCTAACCCACTCTTCTTATTCTATTGAAAAAATGAGACCTACTTCCAACATCTTATCTATCTCCTTCTTAACCTTCTCTTTTACTCTTGGGTTAAGACAGTATGGTCTATGTCTGACAGGATTGGATCCTGGTTTTAACTCAATATTCATTTCTCCCATGATTCCTTTGATTACCTTTAACTCATAAAAAGTCTTTGGGAACAAATCCTCATATTCCTGTAGTAAACTCTGTATTTCCTGGCTGGTTTTCTCATCCCAGTATTCTCCCACCATGGCTATCTTGGGTTGCTCTATGGTCCCTATGTTGATTTTGCGCAATTTTAATGCGTGATTGTAGGAACTATCAGTTTGGCTAGGTATGGTGTTTTCAATTTCTCTGCTCCCCTCTGTCTCTTTGATGGCTAGGTTTCTTAGTTCTTCTAAGTCGTCTAGGATTTCTGAATCTTTGTTAATCTAATAGAATTATATAGGATTCTCAGTTGAGGGCAAGAAAAGATTTGTATGAAGTTATTGGCTATGTTTGGCACATGCCACTAAGTTTGATTTCTCATTATCATTATCTATAAAAATAATTTATTTAATCTTTTGCAGAGCTACTTCAAGCTCAGGGTACTTACTTGTGAATGAGAAGTCCTTGCAAAAAAGAGAAATCAGTGTTTTCCAGTCGTTGTTTTGTCTTTTGGTTTCCTCATGTATAAAAAAATATTTTGGGATTGGACCTAACGAGTGGGGAAATACCTGAACCCAAAAGTGAGAAGGTATCCCCACAGCTTGTCAGTATGTCACGCACTGTTCAATGTCTATTCTAGGATCTGATTCTCCACTAAATAGTTGCACAACTTGGAGATCCATCTGCATCTATGATTCCGGCTGCTCCTTATTCTGGAACCTGTACTTGATAGCTTGCTTCACCTCGTCCCAAGTTCTGAGTATGGATTTATGATTAGCCCACCAACTGGTGGGGTTTTTATGAAAGGCTACATCTAGTACAGAGATTCTTTGATCTTCTCTTACATTTTCCTCCATCTTGTGAAATAAACTATCGATATCTGTGGTGCCATCATATACTAGGTGTTCCCTAAGTTCGGTCCCAACCCATATGGTTGTTCTAAAAGTTGTGCATCTTCTTGAGAATATTTTGTGCAACCCTTGTTGCCAACTGTCGAAAGACAATTATGAATCTTCATATGTTGATTTTATACTTCTCTAACTTACTGACCCATCGATGGTGGGGTTTATATAATTGTTTCTTGTCCCAACTATTACAGTGTAAAATGGGTCCAAGTCTTCTCCCTCCATATTATAGTCTGTTGGTTCTGTATACCTAGATCCTACATATGGATCCAAAGGTTGAACTACCTTGATTCCCTCAACCTCAAAGGTCATGGTGTCTTTCTTTAAGTCGATTACTGCATAATTATCATAGGCCCAATCAATGTCAAGTAGTGTAGGGTAGGGGTCCTTATCTCCCATGATCTCAATGAATTCAAAGTCAACCACTATTTTTACTCTTGCTACATCTATTTCCACTTTCTCCAGTCTTCCTATGGGGAAGATACAATATTGGTTTTTCATTCTTAACTGAATTGGGGAATATTTCATCCTCGGTTTTCCTAAGGTTTCTAAGGTCTTCTTAGGGAGAATGTTCACGTCTGACCCTAGGTCCAACATAACATCCTTAATTTATAATTCATCTAACTGGGCTATTAATTTGAATTCCTTTTCGATTCATACTTTTCTTTGCTACACTCTCTGAGTACTTTTCTTAGTAACATTGGCCCTTATCCTTGCTTCTAGGGGTTCTTCGTTCCCTAAAACTAGGTATAGCACATTGCACAACTTTTTTGTTAGTTGACCATTCCCTAGAATGTCAGAGAATAATTGAAACCAAAGGCCAACTAATTTTTGAGGTTGCTCAGGTTGTCTTGGTATGACTACATGGTTTCTAGGTGTATGGGGTGAAGTGGGGACTTGCACCATCTTAGGGTAAACAGTCAGCTGGGGGGGATTCTCTCGCATTTCAGGACTAGGAATATTCTGAAATACTTCTATGGCATCTTTAAATAACAACTTTTGTTTTAGAATGTCATACATGTCTTCCTTAGGTGTTGCTTTCTGGATTTGAGGTAGAGTATCAACATCAGCTCCTGTCTTCGCTCCTCCTCGAGTAACGATATTAAGGTTGGGAAATTGTCCCTTGCTAACCCTATTGATTTCTAACCTAATGAGGTTAATTCCTCGTTGTCGTACTCTATCTTCCCATTTTGCAATTAACTCTGGGCAATCTTCAGTTGCGTGTCCGTTGTTTCTGCAGTGAGAGCACCATGGTTGCCTTGGATGAGGACAATCTCTAGCCAAGTGAACTTTCTCATCATAGTTATAACATATTCTTGGTCCTCTTCCCCCAGTTCTTCCTCCTATGAAGTCTCCTCCAGTTCTACGTCCTCGACCGCTTCCTGGTCCCTGAGGGTTTTTATTCACCTTGAATGTTGTTCGGTCTAGCCTGTCTGGAAGTGAATCCAATTCCCTAAATTGATTGGAATTATGCATGGTAGACACGAAGAACTCACAATGTACTGTTTTTGGTACTACCAAATATTTCTGCATGATGGGGCACTACCTTGGCCCATGCCCATGGGTTCAGCAGATTTCATAATACTCGGTTGTTGGTGCTACTTGGCCTCCTGGAAAAGCATGATACGAAGTGGGGTTATGGAATCGTAAGTTCGTCGACACTTGTGCATGATCCAAGTGGATCTCGGTGGCCACCCACCTTTTTCGATTGGCTCAAAACAATTTTTTGGCAATTTTGGCAATTTACTATTTTTAGCAGGTTTTAACTTCTGAGGCCATTTTGAGGGACCAAATGAAGGTTTTTAGATATATAGGTTCTCAATGATATCTTAAGGAACTATTTATCCCCCAAAATTAATCTCCTCGATGATACCTTTCCAATGAGCTATTATACGCCTAAAACGGAGATCGTATGCAAAAGTTACGACCCCGGGAAGTTGATGTACTAACTTACCCAAATAGGGCCCACATGACTTTTGGCACTTCATCTCCTAGGGTTAGGTTTTTGGATGTCTAGGTTTTTTGGAATTCATGTTTATTGTAAAAATGCCTTTAGAGCCTCATTGTAATCATCTTCTTTTGAATGCGAGTAGTCGTCACATCCTTTCTCAGAGATAAGCTGCCACCATTCTAGCGAGTCTTTCACTTTGTATTTTTATAGCCTTTGTACATTTGTTTTATTAATAGAAATTGTGTATTATTGTATCTCTATGTTCATGGTTTCATCTCTGATATATTTCTGTTATATTATTGGATATACACGATATCTCTGTGCATTTCTTTAGTATATCTCCGCTCTCATTTCGTGCCGAAAATAATCCGAATCAGCACAACTCCTCTCGTGGGTCCTAGTGGGGATACTATCGAATTTTGAGGAGGTCCAATTCTCCTCATTTGTGGAAATTTGTTTTCCAAATGACCTTCCATATAACATCTAGTGCACCAAACCTGTTTCCATCCTAGTATGGGTATCATCATCTCCTAAATATTTTTCTGTAAGTGCCAATATTTGACATTGTAGTTGCATCAGATTCACATCTATTGGGGGTCTGGTCACTCTTAGGATCCCAAGGTATCCCGCCATGATTTCAATCTTCATCGATTTTTCCAAGGCATATGTTAACGTAGCTATCTGTTGTTGCATTAGAGGAATCCGAGTCAGAGGCAGTAACCCCTGAATGTACCACTCCCTTTGATGTTCTTCATGGATTGTATGTGCCAACCTACCTATAGCATCTTTAAACTTCTATCTATACTCCCCAAATGATTCACCTTCCCACTGCTGGATCTCACATAACTTAGACAGAGCCTGTTGTTCTGACTGAGGTAGTTTGAACTCTACTATGAACCTTTCCCGTACCTAGCAAAGTGTGAATGCTTGACCTTGTTTCCCTAGATCTCCTGGCTCAATGATATTCATGTACCACTTGATAGCACGACCTCTCAAGGTAGTCTAAAACTCAACCAACTTATTTGCATCAGGAGTCCTTCTGGATCTCCAGATTTCTTTGCATATGAACCGGTGTTGCTCAACGTCTTCATCTCCCTTACCCCGAAATTCTGGGTATTGGGCAATCAAACCTCCTGCATGGCCAGCCATTGTTGATATTGTTGTTCCTATGAATATGAACCCTAATGGTCCTTCTTGCAATCTACCAGGGGATTCCAATATCCTCCCTATTCTCGCACTTCCTGGTTGTGACTGACTAATTAATTATACTAGAACAGAGCTAGTATGAGAAGGTAGTATCGAACTTACTGCTTATATAGAAGACACTTTGAGTATGGGTGATTTGGGGCTGGTGCCATTGGCTTCGGGGAGATTTTCTTTGATATGGGGGGTCTCATGTTATCAGGGCTGACTCTTCTGTTATCTCATGTTATCAGGGCTGACTCTTCTCTTTCTTCTCCAAGATTCATGTCGACTTCTTCCTCTCTTACGTCTGCACCTTCTCCTTCTCGTCCCACCTCTTGGGGACTTCTTTCTCTTTGTGATTCTCTCTCATTCAATCTTTGATTGGCCAATCATTCTTGTCTTCTCATCTTTTGCAGTTCTTCCATCTATCTTTCCTATACTTCTCCCGATCCACCTTCTTTCCTCAACTTCTCGGACTATCTTGTTTCTTTCTTGATCTTTTCACGCCACCACTTCTCAACTATGGCGGATCTCTTCAAGGCTCACTCATATCTTGAGTTCATTTCGTATAGTTTCCCCCCCATTTTTCAAAGAATCCTTCCCCTCTCTCATGCCATGACTCTCACCCCATCTCACCCTACCCCAAGCAAGGGTGTTTATGCTGCCATCTCAGTCGGGGAAATCATCAGCATCCCTTCCTCCATCAAGAAAACCTTAATCCACAGGGGGATTTCTCTCAACAACCTTCCTCTTATGTCTTTCTTAAAAATTTCCTCTGCATGTGAGAAAGAATGGTGGTTCTCAACTGAAAATTTGATTATGTATCCCTCTAGTGTGGTGCTAACCCAAACATCCAAAGCTCATGTAACTAGATAATCCAGCCTCTTAAGTGCTACTAGATTTTAGGTATCCCATGTGAAGATCCTCTTAACTCACCCTTGGAACTTTGGAGCTCCTTGGATCCTCTTTATCCAGTAGAAAAATTCTCCTGGGAATTTAACCCAGAAAATCTCGTACTAGTCACTCGATCTTTCTGAGTAGAAAATTGCTTCATGAGTGTCTTCCACCAATCTTCTCCTCAGTTCCACTTCTTTCCATATGAAGGTGTCATAGTTCCTTTCCTGCCATTGATCAATACTAGATCTATGGATCGGCGGAAGCATTCTCCCTATAGGTTCCCTTTTAACACAAGTCCTGGAAATGAAACTATTTTGTTGGCATGAGTTTGATCAGACCAGAGTCGTTCTCAGTTTACCAACAAAAGGTACCATGTAGTCTAGAGTGCTGGCATTTTCATCTCCTCCGAAGAGAAGAAGTCTCATCCAAAGCACTACTAAGACAGATAGATAGGGAAGGGTAGGGAAAATACTTAAGAGGATCCATAGAGCCTTTAGGACTCATTCTTGATCTTGCGCAAGAGACATGAACGGATCTGAGACATACATGTGCAAGAATCGAACCTACTTACATTGCAAGAAAGCATTTAAATGTAGAACCATCAAATAGAACTCATAAGCCATAAGGAAATACTATAATGCATAAGTAAACACACAGAGACACATCATATTTGAAAATTTAGGTCCTTCTTCATATTATCCTCAGAATCTTTCTCTGATTATAGACTCAGAATTACACAGTAGTGTGATGTACATACTCTTGGCTCTAGACTCACATCACAGAGCTCCAAATCTCAAAACTGATAGATTTCATTTATTACAGACTCAAGACTTGACTTAACTCGACTTACAACAATCATCAACAACTAACCCGACTAACCCAACCCAACCAACCAACCCTTTTACAATTATGTCCATCCCTATATATAAGTTGGGTTGTGTCTTCCTTCTCGGCTTGTATGCTTTCTTGTTTTGTTGCAACCATTCTTTTCTTAGCTGGCATTGCATTGACTTTCACAACTGCTTTCTAATGCTCTTTCTCCAGGCCTCTAATGAATCTTGCACAACTCATGCTCAGTCAAAACTTGCGTGATTCCTTATCCCAAAAATGAAGGGCCCAACAATATGCTCTTAAATTTCAAGGAGGAAAAATTATAGACTTGTTCTTAAGATCTCAACGAATGAAGAAATGGAAAGAAGAAGAAGAAAATAACCAATTCCTTGTAAGACAATAGTGGAAACATGTAACAATTTCAAGGGCCCTTCAGAGGAGACATCATAACAACTTTGTAAGATTGATTGTTATCGACTAAAAATGCTTTGCAGGAGTGTCACCGTGGCAGAATTGATCCAACATTCTAACTTGACCAAACACTAAAAGATGATAGAGACCAAAATCGCAACAGAAGTAATAATGCAAAAATTAAAACAACAACAGTAAAAGGCTCAATTGAAAAACAACAAGGAAATAAAACT
>SNQJ01S0181220.1:0-19298 GCA_010110895.2 Picea sitchensis
AATACTAAAAGGTTTCTTGAAAAGAATCAAAAGTATATTTTGAAACTAAAGAAAATGCTCAAAGAACAAGAAGAAAGTTAAAGGACTCAATTAGAAGAAAAAGAAGAACAAATCAAAAGACTAAAGAATGAAATAGAATAAAATAAGAAGGTAGATGATGAGATTAGCAAAAGTCTTGCAGTTAATATCAATCTCAAGACCTAAATTGAAGAAGCCAAAGGGTAGAGGAACTATTAAAGAATCAAGTAGATGAAAAGGAAGAGTCATGTCATAAGTTGGAAGCTAAAGTTGTTGATATCAGAAAGAAAGTAGAGAAGTCAAACAAATTCTTGAATAGCTCAACAATATTGAATGAAATCTTGGATAGTCAAAGATGACCAAATGATAAATCAGGTCTTGGATACAACAAAGAAGCTACACATGTTGAAGACAACACCTCAAAGAAGCATGAGGTAAGTCCCTCATTCTCAAAGGATGGAAATGGTGTTGCAAGTCAACCATATACACAAGGCAAGGAAACTTTCAAAATAACAAAGCAAGGAAGACATCAAGAAGCCATATTTAGACCTCAAAGCAAATTCAAAATAGAGACACCTTCAATATGGACACCAAAGCAAAGGTATGAAAATGTTTTTAATGGTCATTATTACTCATGTAATGAATATGGTCACAAATATTTGGAATGCAGATAATATATTGCAAGGAAATATAATGAAATATTTCATAACACCCTAAGGTGTTGGAGATGTAATCAAGTAGGACATATTGTTTCTCATTGTCACACCATGAGATGCTACAGTTGTAGTGGATTTGGCCACAAATCCCAGAATTGTTGGAACAAAAGAAGACATCCCATTATGAGGACTTCATATAGCATGACAAGAAGAACACATGAGTCTAGAAGAGAAGACAATGTTGTAAATATGGAAGCTCAGAGCTATGCATGTGAGTTGCAGCATGGTATGATGGTATAACTATGTGTTGCAGGGTCCGACATGGTTTGTTGCAGGATCTGACATGGTTTGTTGCATATTTTCATGATTACATGTTGGCATACATAATTAATGTATGTGTGGTGGTGACATATGGTTGAATGTTGAAATTCTATCATTGACGCATTATACTAACTCTAGAGTATGGATTGGGTCACTTTCTGTTGAGGAAAAATGATGGTTGTGATAGTGAAGTTATGGCACTTTGGTTATGAGATATATCATGATGATTCTAGCTAGAGATATCATTGATCTATCAAGGAAAACTTCTAGTACATGTATTCTTGGATGATTAAGTATTTGTTGTAGTGAATGGAGAACTGAAGCAGATCTATTAGGGTACATGGCTGATACATATTTGAGTTCCATTGATATATCTTATGATGTTAGATGCGTATTTATTGGATATCTTGGTGCAAGCATTTGGCATGTGGATGGGCTACATATTGGGACATGTAGTTGATGAGTGGATGAGGTGGTTATGTTGTACATCATTGATGAGTCATAGCTTGATGCATGATTGGTACACTCTTGGTACATTTTTAGAGGCACATGCTATCATTATGATTTGCACATGGTGTATGATTGATACGTCATACATGTATGGGAACACATATTGATTGTAGTTTATCTTGTTGATGTTTGGTGCATGGTTGATTCACTTTCTTGGTACAGATGGTGATACATGTTTAGTACTCATAGATGGTATATGTTTTTGTGTGATAGTACTTGGATAAACCACATCATTGGTATTACTTGTTTTAGCATATACTTTGGTACATGATTTATGGGATGATATAGTTGAGACACTTGATTGATTGAGATACATGGTTGTGGCACTTGGTTCATGGTAGAGGCATATCATGAGTGATATGAAACTTGTTTGAGGCACATGGTTGGCATGTTGGTAGAAGCATATGGTTGGTACACATTATTGGCATATGGCTGATACACTCCACTGATGATATCTTATGGTATATTTTATGGTATTGATGTACATGGTTGATGTTCATGGGTGTTGTGCATGGTTGGTACACAATATGCCAGAGGATGTACTTCATTGATGTCTTGTTCATGATTCTATATTCGTTGTTGACATATATTTTTCTTCATTATGTATGGTATGGCATATGTTTGATGCATGGACAGGTCTAAGGATCGTCATAGGAAGAGCGGATCATTCTTGAGCAGTTGATCTATGTTCCGGTTGAGCAGTAGAATTTGCAGCAGAATCATATTGTAGTGGTAGCATATTGTCCATATTGCAGAGAAGATAGGGGGAGACATACCCATACAGGGAGTCATTCTTTTTCCCATGATTCCAAGAGGAGATATTTATCAAATTCAAAGATAAATACTTGGAGAAAGATCACAGAGGCATGGTTCTAGGGGGGGCGATGGTCTTAAGGGGAGCATGAGTGATATATATTCATCATTACATCATAGTGATATCCTTGTTCAAAAGGGGAGTGATTATTCATAGGAATATCAAGACATCCATGCAAGGGGAGAAGCCCCAAGAAGAGTTCAGGAAGGGGGAGAAACCCCAAGGGGAGAACTACCCTTTTCCATTGATGTCAAAGGGGGAGAGATAGTCACATTCATGTGATTGAAAAAAATATTGACGAAGAGAAATGCCATGTCTACATGTTTCCCTCAATGATTGGTGTTGACATCAATGTTGGTATTTCTATCAATGCCAAAGGGGGATATTGTTGGATCATGTTTTCATTGATGTCAAAGCAACAATGTCTTGTCATAGTATACTGATGTAGTATGTATTGTCATTGTTTTCAATGGATTGATGTCGAGTGAAGTCATTGATATATGGTGCATAGATGATGTCATGCATATATGAAGATGGATCAATGTGTTGTCATTGATATATGATGCATAGATGATGTCATGCATAGAAGAAGATGGATCAATGTGTTGTCTATATGGATTGATGCATAAATGAATATGGATCGATGTGTTATCATTGATATATGATTTATAGATGGATCGATGCATTAATGTATTGATCATTGAATCATGTGATCATGCATGGAATCAATGACAAAGGGACAATGTCATAGTGATGTATTGTCAGGGGTTATTCTAGTTGGATTGATGTAAAAATGACTCATTATTGTCTTGACTTGGTTGATAGGAAGTAAAAATGGATGAACTACAAAGTGGTCCCCTTATGGTGAAATCCATCATGGGAAGACACTTTGTGGTTGAGTTATCCTAGAAGTATGGTTAGAGAACCCATGCTTAATTTTGAAATAATGAGATAAAGATCAGTGAATTTGTTAGTGAAACTTTCCTAGATGGAGATTTATTGTCATGCCATTTCCGGTGGTATGTGGAACATCACATAAATCCTCACGGTTTGAGATTTATGGCCTTATAAAGTTGGAGGACCCTCATTGTTGGCTAGAAGCCCCCAAAGGTCAAAGGTAGTCAAAGTGTTTACAATGAAGCAATTATTTAAATAATAAAGGGAAGTGATGAAGTCAAAGAGGAGTATTTAAATAATAAAGTTAATGTAGAACTTTCTAGTTATGGAAAGTGGTTATAAGTGGGTTAACCCTAAAATAAGGAAAGTGGGTTAAGTGGACAAGTGGATATATGGACAAGTGGACAATTGGACAAAGTTGGACATAGGTGGCTCTGTGGAAAATGTGATTATGTGGACAAAGTGGCTAAGTATATGCTTCTAAAGAAATCTACTTGGAGAGTATAAATAAGAGGCAAGGGTCTCTTGTAAAATACATCTCTTGAGCATATATTGAAGATATATTCTGAGAGAGAGATTCATTGCAGGATCACATGGACGTATCAAAGTTTTTGTAAGTCCGAGATCTTGACGGTGAAAATTTTGGAAGTTCAGAAACCCTAGTATCTGAAGGAGTACATGAGCAGTTGTGGGTCAGAGCATGTACATATGTGGGTTGCAGTGAGCCAGAGCGCGTACACATGTGGGCTAAAGGAGGTCAGAGTGTGTACAGTTGGAGAGAGTCACGAAGACTTGATTGAGAGTTGGTGTCAGGTTCCTAAATTCTGAAGCAAGTTCTAGATATGCATTCTATGGGCTCAGATCTACCATAGAAGTTTTGGTATGGTTACATGATTTTTTTGATGGATACTCTTGCTTATGCTATGGTGAATGCTTAAATTATTCTTGGTATGGTTGTTGTGATATGGTTTATGTTGGTTGATTGACTAAGTGAGCAACACTCTTATGTTTCAGTACAGATATTGTTTCCATAGTATATTGGTTACTTATACATGATTAAGTAACATTCATATTGAATGGTTGAGGAGCATGAGTAAGTTGTTGGACAACATAGATGTGTTGTGATTGGTTATGGTACATATTAGACAGTGAAAGGCAGAATTGGATGTGACATAGGCTGCAGAGGATCAAAGTTTTCAAGGAGTGAAAACCCTAGTTCTTCAGGAGGCATACGCAGGTTGTTGTGAGTCAGACATTATACATACACAAGCTGCACTTTGGTAGGGTGTGTACATACGTGTGTTTTACTACTGACAGGTCATGTACCTTTTGACAGATTGGTATCTATTGAGGATTGAATCCTCTTCTCAGTTGTTGCTGAGTTGTGTAATATGAGTCTTGCATTGTAGAGCTGGTGCTCTTGTGGAGTTGATACTCTATTCAGTTGTTGTTGATAAACCCAAGGATTGTAGTCCATAATAAAAAGAAAATTGTACATACATTTTGTGTTCTTTGTGTTCTTTATGGTGATGGCTTATTGATGATATATATTGTTGTTATTTGTTGCTGATATATGTTCACATACAACTGGTTATAAATGAAAGTAATAAGTGATGAGTAAATGGTGAATGTTAAACTAAGGAGTTTTTGTGAAGGGAAGTTGAAAAAGATCCCTACACTGATTCACCCCCCCCCTCCTCTTAGTGTGGTTGGTGTGTCCAACATCATATGCCACAATAAGGAAGTGTGTATCTTGCCAGCACTTTTCAGGGAAAATGAAGAGATCTGTGATGTCATTACATCGTATACTTGTAGAACAACCATTCTCCCAATGGAGACTTGATGTCATGAGGCCAATAAATCCAAATTCAAGCAAGGGACATATGTATATTCTCATCGCTACATATTATTTTACGAAGTGGCCAGAAACAGTGGCACTAAAAAGGGTTTATTTTGAAGAGTTAATTAAGTTCCTCAAAGGTAATATTTTGTCAAGATCCGATGTCCTAGACAAATCTATCACTGATAATGGTTCAATTTTCATTGGTTCCAAATTAAAAGAATTTTGTTGACAATATGGAATTATTATGGGGCAGTCATCAAACTATTATCCCCAAGGGAGTGATCTTGAAAAATCCACAAATAAGACACTGATTCAGATATCGAAGAAACCCATTGACAAGAACCAACGAAATTAGACTTTAAAGTTGACTGATGTGTTTTGGGAAAGCATAACGACTCTGAAAGACAACACTGGGATGTCTTCGTATACATTGGTTTATGGGAAAGAAGAAAAAATTCTAGTTAGCCTCGAACTCAATGCTTTGACTTTTGTGGTTAATACATAAGATGTAGAATATAGTTCACCTATACAAAGGAGGATCAACCAGTTGTTGAAATTGGAGGAAGAACGAAGTAAATCCCTAAATAGAACTTCTCAAAGACAACAAAGTATCAAAAAAATAGAACTTCTCAAAGACAACAAAGTATCAAAGATATTTCAGACCATAATGCAATTGTAAATAATTTTCAAAAGGAGAACTGGTATTACTCTGGAAAAAATCCAAAGAGAACCCATCGATGCACACAAAGTTCGAAGCACTATGGATTGTACCATACATCATTGAAAAGATCCTAGGTTTTAATTCCTATATGATCAAAGACATGAAGGGTAAAATATTACTGTTACTATCAATGGGAAACATTTGAAATGTTTATTCATCTAAAACTTTCTCATTTCCATGTACATAAATTTTAATTTTCATTTATTCAGCTTTTGTATATTCTTACTTTTGACTCCATAGCCAATGGATGAAGCTCTTGATCATAACGATTATGAATTCTTAACAACCCACAAGGGGTTATCATCCCGTAATTGGAGCCAGTTGTTGAGATCAATTCTCACTTCCAAAATTTCCCTTCCCTTTTCTATTTTCTCCCAACTTCTATTTTCCATTTCTTTTCCTCTTCTATACTTACCCTCATTCCCTTTTTAATTTTTACTCCTAATTTCTTCCCCTTTCTAGTTACCATACTTAATCACATTTCAAAAATCCCATTTGTTTTAGGGTTGAAGACTCATGAGTCTTCATCTCCATCCATGTTCCTATGTCATAATTCTGACCAACCTCCTTGTTATAATATACTTAACCATATTTTTTAAACTGCTGGTTCACGGGTTCAAGATTTCATCTTCCAAGTTTCAGATCTCCACTTTGCACCCAAAGGCTTGTGATCTACATTATGACCATCAAACTTGTTGTGGGTATCGAGCCCTAAATATTTTATTTCTTTTGTATCCAAGTTCGATTGACCGCTTTGCAACACTTATCTTATTTTTTATCATTCACAACAACGGGTTCACGACCTCATGTTCAAGTAAGTTCACAAAAGGCCCCAAATCTAAAATTCCTCTTGTCCATCCCCACCATCTTCGTTCTTTTACCAATATGAATTTAGTATGGTTTAATGCTAATAACCTATCATGTAGGTCTGGGAATATTGCCATTAATAGTGAAAGGCTCGAGGATATTTCCCACTCAAATTTCATTAGTGCTATGTATTTACCTAAAGGTTATATTATTATTGTTATCTCTTCCAGTAAAGATTTATTTCAAGTTATTATCTAGCTGAAAGAACACTCTCATCAACCTATGGTAGCAGCAACTAGAAAACAATTATGTGATGATACTTTGAATATTTTTGGTCGCGGGAGACCAGAACTTTCGCTATCCAGTATTATTCATATTACTGGCCTCTCCTCTTGCATAGAAAGACGTAATTTGGACATTGGTAATTTCTGGCATAGGGTGTGTTCCTTGAGGTATTTGACTGCAAATAACTTATTGCATGGTGCATTCAAAAGTACATGTCGAGATAGTGAATTATACAACTCCAAGATCATTCCCCTATTTCCCTTTCACCACAATTTTTTAGCAAGATGTTAAAGCTCCTAGACCTAACACTTACCTTCAAAGGAGAGGATTGCAGATATTTTCTAAAAAAAACAATGGCGGTTGGATCTCTCTACTTCCGAAGTTTTGAGAATCTCATTGTTCCAAGAAATAACCAGATTCATATTCTATTAATTTTTAAAAACCTCTTAGGGGAATATCTTGTTGTTTACCGTTGATGTGTTAGGGAAATCAAAGCCACTATTTCTCGTGATGATTCCTTATATTTTATATTTTACAGTAAAATAACAAGATATCTTTGACCGGGGAAAATTGATTTCCATTGAAATCTCATCCCAATTATCACATTATAAAAGGGACAATAAATTATTTATGACTTCCTATTTGGTATTTGCAATAACATATTGTTTTCAATTTCCAAAATTGACTATAATAATAATAATAATAATCTGTTTTAAGGTCACTGCCAAGCCAAGACACCAATGGTGTATGAGATCCCTTGTTTGTGGAACAAGTGACCCCCCCATTTAGCTATTTGACTGGTAAATTCTACGAAAGTATACATACCCTACTCCCTCCTCGATATATATGTAAGATATGAACCGAAATAGGATCCAGCTACTCCTTTCCTGTATCAAGAATCAGGAGACACATGACTTATCTATATTTTTAGAGGAAGTTTACACCACTCCTTACTTCAGTGTTCAAAGGATTGTTGTTTGGTAAAATACCCTAATATCCGACTGTGATAATGATAATTTTGGAGAAAAAGGGAATGAACATATGGAAAATCACAATGTCATCAGGTTCTTCAAATAAAATCCCTCTTTTCTTCCATACCATGTATCCGATAAATTGTTTATCATGGAAGTGGCAAGGAAATATAATTTATGGCTACACTTTTTCCACAAAAAATGAAAATCAATTCATCCCTTCCAAGGAAAATCTAAGACTCCATATTCAAGAACATAAATTAAAATTCGATGAGTTTTTGAATCACTCTTACAAATGTAAATCTGAAGCATGATGAAAACATAAAGGGCTTAAGACCCTAACAAAAAACTTCCTTTGTGGAACATATGTTGTCGGTAGGATTTAGAAACTCTTTCATTCACACTATTTTGAATGAAGAAGAAGATAACAACCAAGGTGATCATGTACATAATGTTGGTGACTTGGAAACGATACTTAGTACTAATTCATTTTACAAGAAAAAGGAAAGGGTCCTAGTGAAAGACTTAATCTCCAAAGAAAGTTACTCCCAAGAATACCACATCCCAGAGTAATGCTCCAACAACTCACCCAACTAGGAAAATTACCAATGTAAGAGTTCAAGGACAGAGAGAAGAATTTCCAAAAAAAAAAAAAAAAAAAATCGAGATTTCACTAATCCTCTTAGAAAAAAGAGGAAGAATGTTGCGTAAGAGGAAGAAGACATTTCATGGAAAATGACATCAATGGATTATCTCTTGAAGACATGGAGCTCGAGGCGATATTGAGGAAAATGTTTCCTACAATGATCACCTGGGAAATAGGCCCAACAAAATTCATCATTAGATATCATTGAGAATGAGAGCCTAAATGAAGAAGAGCCATTTACTTTCCAAAGTGTTGTTTTTTGACAAGGAATCTAAAAATTGATTATAGAAAAAGGTGATCTGAAAATAAGGTGAAATATCACTCAGAGGTTGACCTAAAAGATATGTGGTCATCCCAAATATCTAAAATTCATGTGATCAATCAAGGATTCTTGATGATTCTATTGATGGTTTGGAAGTTTAAAACACTAAGTTAAAAGAAAGGATGAGGGAGTTGGAAAATGTTTTAATTCCTCTACCACTTCTTTCCAATCCTTTGTCAATAGTCAACCTACCACACCCGTTGTTAATTTGAAAGGATATTCAATCCTACTCACATTAGCGAGGATTTATGTAGAAAGAAATAATAATAAGAGAATGGCATTGATAATAGAGGAATGGGAGGTTTCAAAAAATATCTCTTTCTTTGGGTTCGAGGGCGTTTTTCATGAATATTTGCAAGTTGATCTTAAGAACAAAGAAGGTTTCTACATTGATGGTGTATTACCCTTTAGAATAAAATTCTCTAACATGATGGAACTAAGAAGAAGAGATGAGGATCTTCCTTCCCCAAGTTAGATAAAACAACTCAATGCTTGTTGGAAGGAAAAGATTAAAAATTTGAATAATAGTGTTCAAGCATGCAGCGAAGCCATACTAAAAAGGGAATAACTATTCAAGAGGCTCATGGAGATAGACCTAGTAGGAGGTACTAAAAAATTACAAGACCCTAAATCAATTCTCAACTCAATGCTCCTAACAAAGAAACAGTTTGACAAACAAGTTTAGATATTTAAAAGGTTATCAGTTGAAAATTTTTATGGCATACTCGAATATAATGAAGATGACATAGACAATTCACTAGTGGACTATTCCGTGAAAAATCAAGATATTGAGGAATAAGTACATGGTATTCCTCTTGGTTTAAGAGACTTGGAAGGTGATTTATTCAAAATTTAAATCCATCATGAGATAAATGTTGCGCCAATGAAAAACTATATTGAAGAATGGTTCAAAAAACAATTGACAAATTGATCAACGAGGGGAAAGAAATAGTTGAGACGATTCCTATAACTGTTAATGAAGACAATAAAAGGAAAGAAACAAGCAAGTGAATACATGAGATACCATCATATTAAGTTTATGTTGATCACATCTTTCTTTATTTATCATTTATTTCATCCAGTTATTTTTCTTCTTTGACTAGAAAGGTTTAATCAAAGTCTGATAACTTCTCCCTGTCTTCTTTCCAAGTCTTGTTGTTCTATTATCGCCCACCATCCTCCTTCTACAATATTACTTCTTGTTTATATTTTCTTTATGGTACGCGGGAGCCCCAATCTCAGTCCTAAGGAAAAACACATTTTAAATTTCAAGGCTTTGTAACAGACTATATATTTTTTCAGAAATTTCAGGAGAGTTGTTTTAGGATTAGTTTTGACTATGCTTTGTAACTCTGAGTTTTGATTATAAAGTATTTTAGATTGATCTATAATTATATTTATTTGAGCTTCCCATGTGTCCACTCTGTTAAAGTTATCTTATGCATGCATACCATCTTCTTTTTATTTTATGTGATCATAAATATTTAGTTTAACTATGATAGATGTGGGGAAATTTTATCTATCTTTTTTTAATGTATGAAGTGTGCGGTTCCTAGTCATTTCTCAAGAACTTTATTTAAAAATAAAACAAAACAATTTATTTCTTGGTATCTCAATATTTATATTTCTTTGATTACCGCGACGAACTTTTTCAAAGTCCCATATTCTGAAGATCTAGAGTCCTAAGAAAAACTTAAAGTAAAGAGGAGTACCACCTCTATAAAAATGGAGGGGGATTTGTATCCTCATGAGGTTGTCGTTTCCTTCCTAACGGATTCAAATTTCAATAGGAGACCACCAAATAGAGACTTTAGACATATCATTGAGTTTGATTCACCCAGAATCGATGAGTGGATGGATGATATTCATGGAGAGGTACATTCCTCAGAGATTGATCTTCGAGTGGGATATCACCAGAGTAGGGACACATAGTAGGATACCTGCAGGATTTCTCTCAAATGTTACCTTGATTTCTTGGAAATACCATTGGTATTGACCAATGCACCTAAAACTTTCCAATATTGCAAGCGGTGGCAGTGGCATCTAGCGCTATTTTAAGATGTCGATGATATATTCAATAGGACATGGAGGGTTCACCTGAGTCAGTGGAGTGAGGCAGGAAGGATTATAGCCATGTCATGGTTTTTTCATATGGGTTATGTGGTCAGAGAATAGAAGGATATTCAGATCGTATTGGATCATTTCATAGATACTTCATCTAACAGGGTGGTGGATGGAATTACCCACTATGTAAATCGTACACATGTATTCCCTGAGTCCACACTTAAGGATAATATTGTGAGGGTTATGTGTTACCCACATTTTTTTGGGAATTCTTGGTGCTCGTATGGGTATGAGGAACCGCATATGAAAAGGATACTTTCCAGGGAGGTGTTTAGACTCCACAGATTACTTAAGTACATTGATGGTGATCGTGATAGCAAATTTCTTGGTGTAGTTTGGTAGGAGATAAACAGATTTGCAGGCACAGAGTTGATTCCTACTACTTGGTTTCCACTAGATGATGGAATACCAAGTACTTGGATCATTTTGACTATGGTAGTTATCAGTATGGCACATTAGTAGCTAGCAGGTATTGGGAGTGGTGGACTTCCAAATTGATGGTGGGATTCGAGAATTAATCTGAGTGATAGATTGATTGAGATTATGATGATTGAAAGAGCCATGAAAATGATTGGTCTGATTTATTTTTTGGATTTCAATAGCGTATAGTTTGAGAATTACTCTTATTGAAGGAAAAAATTGAGGTCATAAGTGTATTTTCAAGCTTAGACTTCACTGAGACACCTTCGTAGGGGAGGATTCGGGATAGTGGTTTCGGTCCCTATAGGGAGTTCAGCTTAGGGTTCCAGGAGAGGAGGAAACAAACTGGGCATGTTGGTTTGACGATGATGATCATAGTAGTGAAACATCATCATGGAGGTTCCTTTATGGGATTAGTTTGGGACCCTGAGATGACATTGTTTTATAGTTCAACTACTATTAGAGAGGAGAGCATTGGTTTTGAATTGGAGGAATGGTCTTCGAAGGAGTTGATCGAGTTTATGCATATTATGATTGTTTGGATTATCAGAAGCATTAAGGTGGATTCTTGTATTAGAAACTTACAAAATAGTGCTACAAGTAAAGGATGTTTCACATCATACAGGCTAGTTTAGGATCCTGGTGAATTTACCACCTACAGAATTCTTGTGTTTGCATGGAGGGAATTTGCAAATGATTTGTCAGGATATTGTATGGATGATGCTTGGGTGATTGTATTAGGTTGGGGGTGCTAGAGTATTAGGTATTTTCCCTTTGATACTTGGAGACTAGGTGTCATGCATGCCCTATCAATTTGTGGCCACATAGACTTCTCTTGAATGTCTGTTTTTAGAGTTGGTTTGGATGACTCCATTGAGATTCACTGGAATTACATCTTGGGTTTGCATGAGTGGAGGATGTAGTCTAGGAAGGAGGGTCATATATGTATGATGAGAGTGGCACAATGATAGCATGGCGAGTCCTTTCTAGTGATAGCATGGGACCCTAGAATTTTATGGGTTGATAGTTTGGCAATTGGTACAGATGTGAGAGTGAGTTGTTACTTTCAGAATCCTATTCATATATTGAAGTGGATTAGTTTCCTAGGGGGGGAATTATATGAAGAGTATACTGAGTCTTCACAGTATCTGGTTTCTCTACAGATAGGTGGCCTCCAGGGGTCTCCTAGTGTTAGCACACTGCAGGATATTATTGTGGATGGTAGGTGCTCTACATATTTCAGAATGGTTTGGGACCTAGAGATCATCATTGAATTTAGTTGGGTTCATCTTGTTGTTCCTATGGATGTGATGGAATTACCTGAGGAAAATCAAACTTTGGGAAGGGAGGATTTGTCATGTCCTCATTTTGGCAGTGGAAATGAATTTCATGGCTCGTCAATGAAGAAAAAGGGATTCAAAAGGATTATTTAATGTTATTTAGTTAGGAGTTGTTATGTATTTAAAGTGACATTAAGGAAATAAAGTTACTTTAGATTAATAAGTTACTTAACCATTATTAAAAGTGACTTTTAATCTTAAAGTGAAAGTAAAAGGGGGATAAGGGTCATATTTGATTAAGTCAAAAGAATTCATATTTGATTTGGTCAAAAAGGGAAAGATCTAGAAGGTTCAGAGGAAGAATAAATAAAGGGGTAACTATTCACCTTGGCATTATGATTTGATCTCTTATTTGGAGTGCTCATGAGAGCCAAGTTTTCATTGGTGTTTCGAAAAAACCATTCCATTGTGGTTTGGTTTCGGTGGTGCAATATCCATCCTAGCTAGACACAGAGGAGGATCCATCCAGGATCTTCATTTGAGCTTGATCTTGTGCATCATGTTTATGTAGTTGAGGTCGCGTTTATGTAGTTGAGGTCATTTTTTTAATTGAGATCGTTTCTATAGTTGAGTTCATTTCTATAGTTGAATCCATTTCTGCAGTTGAATTCATTTCTATAGCTAAAGTCATTTCTGTAGCTGAGGTCATTTCTGTAGATGAAGTGGTTTCTGTAGCGGAGGTCATTTCTGTAGCTAAAGTCATTTATGTAGTGGAGTTTTCTTATATAGTTGAGGTTGTTTCTATAGCCGAATCCATTTTTGTAGATGAGGTTGTGTTTTTGTAGTTGACATCGCGTTTCTATAGATGACGTCGTGTTTCTATAGTTGAGGCCGAGTTTATGTCGTTGAAGCTGAGTTTTTGTAGCCAAGTTCAGGTTCTTCAATTGAGGTTGAGTTACTTCTATATCGGATTTTTAGGCTTGGAGAGTCCTTGGAGGAGGACACGCCATCTAATAGATGAGATCGTGGCATTATTTCCGGTTTTGGTTTGCATATTGTGTGTTTTGTTGTAATTTCCATAGAAGCCATTATAGATTGTATTGTTGTTGAGTTTCCATCCATAATAAAAGTGTTGATGGTCTCTCTTATATCATATGTGTATTTTCAATATGTTTGATGAAACATCCACTAGTGGAACACTTGCAAACTGTTTGTAGAAATTTATCAAACAACATTATAGCATAAAAACATATGAATGCAAAGTGTTTGACAAAATCACATAAACAGAAACAACATCATTGGAAAACAAACATTGATATCCTAGCCTAGAACATTTGGGGATATTACAAGGGATCATGTAGGTGGGGTTAACCTAAAGGTACACGTGACCTAGGAGGGAGCATTGGATAAATGTAGGGCTTTAGAGGAGTGTTGAACCTTTCTTATGGTGTGATCAACCTTGGACCCTTGTTTGTTAGACATGCATTTTTTGGAGCTTGACATGTGTCAATCGGTGTTAGAGTTCCTCACATGTGTGTCTATCTATTATTTACTTATGTTGTTTGTAGTGGACCAAGTCTACTTAAATTTATTGTTGGCATTTCTCACCTTTCATATATGTAAATATAAATATAGTAGAGAGTCCTTTGATATTATTCATTAGTATTTTTTCATATAATCACATATGTGTATTAGAGATGTGAGAGCTAGAGCAAACTAATCTTTGTGTACTTCTTCTTCATTATGTTTTCTCAGTTTGTCTTGAGTGCTAAGTTTCTTGAGGGAATTCAAAGGAAGTCTAGGGTTTTTTGTTTCTCTAATGAGACAAAGGAAACTAGATTTGAGATAAACCCTAGAGGAGAATTATCTAGTAGTTCTTTAGAGAGAGGAAAAATAGGGTTTTTTGGCATTATTTGGAAATCTTAGTACTACTTGGAGTGATTGATATGGAGACAGTAGTGGGATACTATCATGTACACTTGTGTGATTCAAGTGAAGGTGCCAAGGAGGAATTTTTGGTGTGTTTTACTTGATTTTTGTGGATCCTTTTGGGAGTGACCAACTTTAGTTGGGAGAGATTCCTAGCTAAGAGGAGTTGGTGTCCAAAGCCCGAGGTTTTCTATTTTGGTCGATACCCTAGCTAGGGTGATCAGGATTTATGAGAGAAATGGAATGAAAACACATATTTATAATATTAACACAGAGACACAGTGAATAACAACAGAGATACAATAAAACTTGGCTTCTATTAAATAAGAAATATGTTGAAATTGTAAAATGCAGACTGAAACAAGCTTGGTAGAATGGTGGCATCTTATCTCTAAGAAGAGATGTGATGGCTATGCTCATTCACAAGAAGATGAGTAAAATGAGGCTCTCAAATCATTTTTGCAGTAAACATGAATGCCAAAACCCTAGACATCCAAAAAACTAACCGTACGAGATGAAGCACCAAAATTTATGTGGGCCTTGTTGGGATAAGTTAGTACATCAACTTCCTGAGGTTGTAATTTTTTCATATGATCTCCATTTTAGGCACACGATATCCCATTGGAAAGGTCTATCTGAGGACTACATATATGTTTTTAGAGAGGCCTAAAAATGTTGTTTAGGGCCTCAAAATGGCCCCGAAAGTTCAGGACCCAAAATGTAGAAAAAAAATACCAAACTAAAAAATTGCCAAGATGAGCCAGTTGGAATAGGTGGGTGGCCATCGATATCCATATGGATCAATCCTCCCTAATTAAGAATAAATTGTATCCATTGCATTGAGCTCCACCATCAGATGATGAAATGTCTACTAAATTTGGCTCTGGGTGAGCCACTTTCCTTGGTGCAGGAGTTGCCCTGCTTTGACAACCAAATAAAGTTGGATCCTCTGTTGGAAAGTTCCCTTGACTTGTGTGTCCATGATATGATTAATGGATGCATGTTCCATGCATTCAGGGTTGATTTCTATTGGTTTCAATTGTTCTTCTATCTCTGAGGTTTCCAATAATGGTGGAAAATATGGTCGAAGTAGGTCCACATTAAATACTGTATGCAAGCCAAGGAAGGGGGGAATGTTGAACCCAAAATCATTATCACCCACATCCTTGGTGATGGTGTAAGGTTCATAGCGGAGTGGATGAATATTCCAATGGGTCCCCGTAAGGTGTTCCTTCTTTAAGTGCAACCAAACTTTATCTCTGACCTGAAACTTGTGTGGCACCCGATGTTGATCATGGTGTTGCTTGTACTTGGCATTGGACTTCTATAAAATATATTGAACTTGTTGGCAGATGTGTTAGATCTGCTCAATGAACCTAGTATCTTTTTTCAAATTCAGTTGAGCATGGGATGAGTCATCCTAGGTGGACGCAAAGGGTAGTGCAACATCCATGGGACCCAATGGTTGAAATCCCAACCCCACCTGAAATGGGTTGTGGAAGGTTGAGCTATGTAGGGCTCTATTGTAGTTGTGTTGAACATAGAGAAGACTCTCATCCCATGTACAGGGATGCTTGGAATTGTACATTCACATGATATGCATGAACATCTTATTAACGACCTCGGTTTGACCACCCATCTGGGGGTGGAAGGCAGTGGATTTAGTGAGATTAGTGTCCAGCGGTGACCAGAGGCTCGACCATAATGTGTTGAGGAACTGGTTGTACCAATATGAGATGATGGTTTGTGGTATCCCAAAATGTACCCATACTTGTTCGAAGAATATCTTGACAATTTCCTCCACTATGATGCTCTTCTTAGAAGTGACAAGAATCGCCATTTTAGAAAAATGATCAACCACCACAAAAATACAGTCATTTCCCTGCTTGGTTAACTAAAGGCCCGGCATGTAGTCCATAAAGATGGATTCCCAGGGCCTTTCAGGAGTAGGAAGATGGGTGTGCATTCCTTGTTTTTTAATGGCCGGTTTGTAAATGGCGCAGACAGTGCAGGACCTGATATACTTTCTCACATCCTGTTGAAGTTTTAGCCAATAGAAATGTTGTTGCAACACTGCCACTGGATTTTTGATGTTGAAGTGTCCTGCCACTCGATTATAGTAGGATTCCCAAATTAGTTTCACTCACTCACTTGATGGAACAAAGAGATGGCCCAGATGGCACAACATCCCATCCTAAAGATGGAAATTAGTGAAAGTTTTGTTTTCACCCGGCATCTGGTAGGTGGCGGAGAAGTCATGATCTCTCTAACTCAGAGGTTTCTTGGCCATAGGATTTTAGCACCATGGTAAGTGCTAAAACTAGAGGGAGACTGAGGCAATAAACAACGTGGTCGATGCTTCTTGTCTTATACTTGATGTTGATATGGAACTGTTGCAATCATGTGGACCACTTTTGATGGCGGTCATTCTGCAATTTTCCATGTGTATGCATGAACTATGGTGGATTATGATTGGTTTGGATGACTGTCTCCTTCTCAAGAATGTAATTCCTCCACTGGAAGTTAGTTTTCACAATGGAGTACATTTATTTTTCGTAAGTAGGGTACTTACAGAAAACATATGATAGTGTATCACTATGATAGGCCACGAGGTGTCCGTCTTGAGTGACAATTGTGCCCACATCATAGTTTTAAGCATTTGTATCCACCTCAAAGGGTTCTTACAGGTCGAGTAATCAGAGCACTGGGACTAAGCACAAGCACTACTTCAAATAATCGAACACTTGTTGTTGCGACAGGCCCCACATGAAATTTTCCTTACCACCACCCCTAGTTACTTATCTAAGGGCCCATGCAATATGGGAGAATCCCAACACAAACCTGCGATAGAAATTAGCAAGGCCTAAAAAGATCCAAAGCTCAGTGAGTGTGGTTGGGGCTGGCTAGTCATGAATGACTTGGATATTTTCGGGATCAACATGCACCCCATGCTAATCAACAATATATCCTAGATATTGGACCATGTCCATGTCGAAGGAGAATTTCTCCAAATTTGTGTATAGCTTGTGTTGTCACAGAGTGTGCAGAACCTATTGAATATATTACAAGTGTTCTAACCAAGTCTTATTATAGATGAGTATGTCATCAAAATATGCCACCATAAAATAATTGGTGAAAGGCCGCAATATATCATCCATCATCCTCATGAAAGTTGTTGGGGCATTCGTCAAACCAAAGGGCATGATCAACCATTCGAAAAGACCTTGTTTGGACTTGAAGGAAGTTTTCCATACATTTGTCTACTCTATTGGGATTTGATGGTAGATAGACTTCGGATCAATCTTAATGAAGTATTTTCCCCCCTTGAGCTAGTCAAGGAGATCATTGATTCGGGGAATCGAGTACCCGTTCCTGACTGTGATTTTATTTAGGGCCCAGTAATCAATGTAGAGTCACCAGGTCTCGTCTTTCTTTTTCACGAGCACTATTGGGCTTCCACATGGTGGTGAGTTGGGTCAGATGTGCCCCTTTTGGAGCAATTCTTGGATCTAACGTTTAATCTCCACATTTTCTAAAAGAGAGAGGTGATAGGCCATCCTATTGGGCAGTGGTGAGTCATGGTTCAGATTGATTGAATGCTTGATCTAATAGTGTAGAGGTACCCCAACGAGTGAGGATAAGATGTATTTGCATTCTTCAATGACCTTATCCACTTTCTTCTGTTGCGTGGAGACATTGGTCGCGGAGGCCATGGATGTGGCTGCAACCTTTCACTCACTTTAAGAGTGAATCATGAAGAAGACAAAATTCTTGGTCTGAGAGATGACCTTTATGCATTGGTTGGCAAAGATAAAGGAAATGGCAGTAGGTGGGACTAGCTCAAGTATCCTATACAATTTCCTACTCAAAGTAATAATAACACTGTGAGGTCGAGAATCATATACAACATGACATTTATATCAATAAGGTTGGCCCAAAATAACTTCGCAAACTTCAAGGGGAGAAACATCACACAATACCTCATCTTTGAAGGGCTTGATTTTGTAGGACAGACGAGATTATAGGCTGACACAAAGATCACTTCCTTAGTGAAGCCATCTAATGGTGTATGGTTGTGGGTGCGGCATTATCGGTAGGGCCAGCCACTTGACGACCTATGCTAAGATGAGGTTCTTCTATATACCATTATCAATGATGAAGTGCAATGGAGTACCCTTCACCCACATCTGTGAATGAAAGAGACGCTCATCTTCCTCTAGCTCATGAGGTTCACCGGGCTAGATCTTCATGGTAGCAATGGTGGCACTGGGTTCTGCATCAATAATTTGTCTCCCCTTTTCTAGTTCTGACTCTGATTCAAAACCCACATCTGATTCAAAGGGTTTCATCTCTGCCACCAATGACTTCTTTGAGAGGAAATCATCAGTGTTATGCTAGGGGATCTTATGGAAGTCGCACCACTTCCCGGTGTCTGTATTCGTCTTTCCATTATCCTTCTTTGTTTTCATCTTAGACTGGTTGTCCTAAGGATTTCCACATTTGTGTTTCCCTGTCTTATGTGGGTTGGGGCTTCCCTTTCTTTGCTTCTGTTGTGAGGGGTTCCCAGACACAAGTTGTCGTGTCTTCTTTTAAGCTTCTGCTCGATTTTGAAAACATATCGATAGGTTGTGCCCAAGGACAAGATGTCCAGAAAATACATTTATGTCTAGATGTATCTATGCAGACCGTCATTGTACTTGAGTACCATATTTCACTCAGAATATTTGATACCCA